>CM049315.1:76927400-77157400 GCA_026874595.1 Sipunculus nudus | reverse complement strand
GTATGACAGGAGAGACTGTCCTAACGCACGGCAATAAGAAGGGTAAAAAGACGGAAAATATAGCTCAACCACACTCAATTTGCAATAAATTGTTATATGGTGAATTTCTGTATTATAGGACCAGCTTAACAATATATCAAAAGTTTACCAAAATTTGACTCCGGAAAAATTGTTATTTTCAAGATGGCGTCCAAGGTGGCGATAAATCATTTATTTTTCATCATGGCGTTGTAATTTTGGTATCTACCATTAGATTTTTGGGGTCCAGAAATCCTTTGGAACAAATAAAAATATCATTACGTATTTATGTCACTGAAAAATAAAATGTTGTTTCCAAAATAGCCACCAAGTACTTAAAAATGGCTGTAAATCATCAATTTTTCATCGTAAAGTTGTAATTTTTATATCTACTACTGGGTCTTAGGGTTTCAGAAAGCAAATAAAACCAATAGTACATCATTATGTATCTATGTCACTGACAAATACAAGTCCTTTATCATCATAGAGTTGTATTTTATGTATCGACTATTACGTTTATTGATTTGTGAATCAATTGAAACCAAATAAAGCATCGCTGTGTAGTCAGGTGACTCCAAACTCAAAGATGGAATCAAATGTTCATAAGTCACTTTTTACATTATTACTTTAGTTATTTTAGGGTTAATTATTTGCCCAGTGGTAAACATTTTTCCGAATAAACTTGAACGTGCAGATTACCCATACTCTCCAAATAGCATCCAATATGTCAGCCGAATAATTTTACATTAATATGGTTAAATGGTTCTATCGTTGACGACAGGATGACGTCTGACGCTGAGTTTAGTGTCTAAAAGTGAGAAATTAAGAAGAGAAGTAAATCCTTACGTATTCAGGGTTTCTTAAATATTAAACATTGACCCAAAATTGCCACCAGTACATTGAATCCGGCTAAAACTGGTGCATTTCAATTCGACAGGTGAAAAAGGTGTTTACTCTAAGACTCTCAGTAATAAAATAGCTGGAGTCACTTGAATTAGGATGAGCGTCATCATTGAAACACAATTATTTGTAGGCTTTTCTATTTATCTGATCATATTCAAGTGCAGAATAACCATGCTTGATCTTCCATTATCATGCTGTATGGAATGCTGCATGTGTCCATATAAAACAGGACCAAAATCGCTGGTATAAGTTTAAACTCCTACATCTATATCGTGCAATCAAACAGTTGCTATGGATCCGTCTATGAAGATCTTGAAAGCCGACATGCACTTAAAGACAAGCGCATGTTGCTGGTCGACCTAAGATGCCAGAGTCGGCACAGACTAGAGAAATAAGAGGGGCATGCCTGGTCCACATGGAAAAAAGTATATTTTTCAAGATCATTGTCTGTTTTAATCATCTCTGTAGAGAACAATTTGACTTTCACAAACACTTCTTTCAAATAATCAGACAAATACAAAATAAACTGGAAGCATCTGAGTGATTATGAGATACAAACAGTGCCACTTAATCTACTAAGACATCAACCGAGGATGCTATACACAAGACTCCAGGATCACAGGGCCGTGCATGCAGCCTAGTTTTAGATACACCACCGCTTGGTCAGATAGATCCTTACACTGCACACTACACCGTCCACCAGGAAACAACCAGATCCTACAGAACATTCAATATTGATGAATTGACACAAACAAGTCTTCTTAACTACTTTGCCACTGGCCTGGAAAACATGCTGACCTCCTACGCAACCCTGTCTGGAGCTGGTAAGCAAATCGGAAACCAGGTCAGAATTTTGGTTAAGAAGAAGGAGTCAACATTCGGTTGCCAAAAGAGTCAACCAATAATACCTGTTTGAGAATGAACAAAGGCCTTCATAGATTGCAGAATGTCTTTCACTTCTACAAAAGAAATGTTTTGAGGAGCTAAAGAGTCAGTCCCAAGCAGCACAGTGACAGTGATGGAAGAAGAAGGTGAGTGGAAATCAAGCACCATGCTGAAAATAAGCTCCATCAAAGCATTATATGGAACCTGCAAACAAAGAGCTATTCCCACCTCTATAGAAACTGCATGCCCCATTAAAAGTGAAGATGAGAGAATTTAAACACTTTCATAAACTGATATATAGACTTCCCAAAGTCATTGCAGAGAAAATGGATCAGATACATTAGTAATCAACCATCGACACGCTTGACCCTGTTCCACAGGAGGTTATGAAAGCTACCCAGGGCATTATGATCTGCAATTTAAAGTAACATTCTCTAAAGTGTCAGTGAGGAACAGGCCATGTCACAAGATTTCAAGGATACTTCAGTTATTCCCTGCATTATCAATAACAAGCGTAGAACAATTGCGAACAGCTAATCGGTGAGAGGCATATCATTTTGTATATCCCCGAGACGACCTTAGCGTGCATCACAGAGACAGGGATTACAAAAGTTCAACTTTGCTATTTACGACCTGCATTCCCAAGCAACCCCTATATCTAGAACTCAGGTGCGGCAAAAGAAAGCAAGGAAGGACCAAGGAATGCTTTCAATACAAATAATATCGTCATCGTTGAAATCGCCCCAAATTTGCAAGTAATTAAAAAAGAGCCGCCGATAAAGCATGTTAGAAGCCCAAAAGAGGAAAACTCCCGAAGTAGCAGTACTCATGGAATCGAATGATTCCCAAAGCCCAATACAGCTGCCCATGCAGATGAAAAACGGGGCTACTGACCCACTACATATAATTTTGACGCCGGACTTTATAGACTACCAAGATGTGAGTGATGTGGGATTGGAGATCAAACGAATAAAAACATTAATACAAGGAGTATGAGGGCAAAGCAAAGGGTATATATATAAGTACATTCTCTAACATTCTTTAATAGTTATACGTATCCATGTTACATATACATACATATGTTATCAGCATGTTTTCCAGTATGTTCCACAGAGCTTGTTCGTATTTGACTGGAGCTGGGTTTGGCCTAGATTTTGAGACCTGACCTCATGTAGAGGTCCGAGTTCAAGACCTTCGAGTTCACATCCGACCCTTACATCATATGGCAAAATTACTTCTTATCCCCGTATATCATCATTCTGTTTTATCCTCTCAGAACTGTCATAAGATTTTAAAGTGCATTAGTGGCCATCTTAGATGTCATATTTGATGTTTTAGGTTACATGATTCTCAATATATTTTATTCTTGTCTTAAAGTCTTAATTTGTAAACCCTAAGACATAGAGGCAGACATCAAACTCGCGTCTATGATAAAAGGTAGCTGCTTCTAGTGTAAGGTTATACGGCGGCCATTCTGTTTAATATCTTAGATGTATTGGTTAGCAGATGATTGAGGCTTTATTTTTAACCTTTTTTACCACCGGGCAACTGTTTAACCCTGCAAAGAATATTTATTAGAACCAATTTACGGCAATAATATAAGGAATGACTGTAAATGACCTAATCGCTAGCCATTCTGAGCCATCTTTGATTTGCCAGTCACATGACTACTTTATTTAGTTTCATTGGATTAACAAACCAAAAAATGTAATATTACATACCAAAAATTACAACTTCATGTTGAAAAATAATGATTTAAGGTTATTTTATGGACTTGGCAGCCATTTTGGACTACATCTCCTATTTTTAAGTTATATAAATACCTACTGATATTTTAATTGGTTCCGTTGGATTTCTTGACCCATAAAACCTAGTGGTAGATGCCAAAATTATAACTATGATCCATGGCCATCTGAGGGGCTTGGCAGCCATCATGAACGCCATCTTGAAAATAACAACTTTCCCGGAGTCCAATTTTGGTAAACTTTTGATATATTGTTAAGCTGGTCCTATAATACAGGGAATCACCATAAAAATATTTCTTGCAATTCGCTTGGGGTTACTCATTTTTGACCCGTCTAAATATCTAAACGGTGTAATGACCTCCGCCATTCTTGCGATGACTTTGAACATGTAAACTATGCGGGCAGATGCTTGGCTGCGAGTGACAAGCTGAAGGTATTGAGACAATTAAAGTCAACCCCCACTCCACAAAGTGATTGGTTACGAGCTAGATATTCAGGCAATCAAATGTCCAACGCCGCCCCTCCATATTATACCTATAATTAGTGAAACATGAAGAATTTGCGGAGAGTCTGTTAACTACTTGTTCGTCAGCCGGGGTGACAAACATCTATGAGTGCGCTAACAACGCCATTAAGTGGTTTACCAAAACAAACAAAATAATTCCATTATTTTTACTTTCCTAAAACATATATGTAGCCTAATAACCGGACTGTCATAACAAGAGTGCGTTAATTTCATTAAGTTGTCATGGAAAACTATTTATTATAAAAATAATAAATAATAATAATAAATAATATTTTATTTTGTTAAGCATAAAATCCACAGTGTTGTGCTCTAAAACGCTATCACAAGCAAGCAATTGCATAAAAATGTCTACGAGAAAAAAATATTCATTAAATAAAAATGAAGACAAACATTTAGATATTACTTAGGCTAGATAAAACATGCACATAATCCAGTAATATACATAAACTATGATACTTTATCAAAAAAGACATTAAATCTATAAAAAAAGAAGTTAAAATTATGGTATGGAAATGAAAATCTGCACATAAGCAAAATCACAAATTGTCGAAATATAAGTATGTCTTGTACAAATAAGTATTTTTATGAGCATTTTTTTTTAAAGCGGTTAGGCTCTCAGCTTTTCTTAATTCTAAAGGAAAAGAATTCCACAAAGTGGGACCTGCCACGCAAAATTCTCTTTGAGCAACCATGGAACAAAAAGTAAATCAAAAGAAACACCTGCCACTACAAGCAGATATATTTTTGGAAAACTCCTGTCACAAATGACGTGTTTGATATAAATATAACAACAATTACAAACTATATTATTCCACTCTGACCCAAAGTTTATCACGTCAGGAGATGAATTGTGTTTTTTCGGTTTTTGAGATCTCCCTGGCATAAGAAATGTAAAATTTTGGATAAAATAATCATTTAATATAAAAAAATAATCCAAGTAAAACCAAACCCCCATCAATTGTGGAGACGCATAAGATACAACCTGAGACGCCATTATAATTAGGAGTAGATCCCATAATGGACGAACGGACAGATGGACAGACTGCGCCAATCATATGCATCAGCCGTAGAGGTTGGGGTTAATATAATTCCCATAATCGTCATCAATCATCCACATTATGCAGGACAGATTGATCTATGCCAAAAAGTCAGGTTTTATATATATATATATATATATATATATATATATATATATATATATATATATATATATATATCTACACAATGTATTTGTACTGAATCAATTTTAGTATTGAGTACAATGTACTGAACCCGAGCCCTGCATATATTAAATATTACTAAATAACTGAAAATTTCAGGCATTACACGAAATGACTGATTCAATTATCGAATATTAGAACACATTTCTTGAAATGAAAATTATGACAATATGCATAATTTTCAAACTAAAATTAAGTTTATTATCATTTTCTATATTCACGGAATGAACAAGTGACAGCGGCTAAGTTGTCAACAACAGATAAAAAAATTACAAGTGATGGACAAACTCTGGTCAACTCTTATACCAGAGCTCTAGACAGTAATTTGGGCAGATCAGTAATAATTAATTACTCCTGGTAACACCCATCCCCGCCCCCCCCCACCCGCCCTTGGTGTGGAGTGCTCAAATCTGAGCAAATCAGTAATTTATTAACTCAGCTAACTGAAAGTCATCTGAGCTATAGCGATCATCCTTTGTTCGTCGTCCGTCTGTCGATCTGTCTGTCTGTTAACAAATCGTAACCACTGGACCTGGATTCTTTCAACTTGACATCCAGGGAGGTCCATAAAAATCTCCTTGGAAACCTGAAATTAGGTCTCTGTTACCCATACTTAATGAGCTATGGAGTATCCCCCCCCCCCTAATGATTAAAAATTTGATACAAAACTCCAGTATCTAAACATCTCAAGCATCGATCACCATGATTCTTAGCATGCATATTGATCGATCATAGAGTGTTTCATCATTTCCTGCAGACAGGTGGCGTCGCCTGGATTTTTTCTCTATTTTTGAGACCTTCAAAGGAACAGTTGTCCGTTAACCAGGCACAAATCGTAAACCACTAGACCTAGAATCTTTCTACTTCACATCCAGGGAGGTCCCAAAAAATCTCCTTTGAAACATGAAAATAGGTCTCTGTTCCCATATTCTTTGAGCTTTGGGGCTCCCCCCCCCCCCCGAATAATTAAATGGGGTCTCTTGTTATTGACAAAATACATGTCATGAATTAGCAATAAATCTTAAGACTGATGAGAAGATAAGTCTGTAAAATCCAAACGTATATAGGTTCAACTGGCTATTTTGCAAAATAGGCCACATAGAATTGAGAATAGATTTGCCACCTCAGGCAAATTGTGTAATAATGGTCACAAATTTCAGTCATTACGCGTAAAGCCTGAAGATTTAATTTATTTCATGAAATGCCATAGTCAGTCAAGCATTTCGTGTAATGCCTGTAATTTCCAGTTATTTCACGTTCTGCCTACGTTCAGTTTAAAAAAATCTGTGGAGATATATATTTTTATTCAAAATGATTTTGCGTCAAAATAATTATTATGGAAATATTAAGTCTTTCGTATTTTTGCAATGATATTGTGTCGTCTTTTTCCCCAAACACTTAAGCTGAAGTTGGTCTTGCCCAAGGAGCAAACGGGTTTCACGCCGATCCAGTCACGTTCGTACCTACACCACCAACAACATTCCAAAACTGAACAAAGCATTAAAAATTTGAGATAAAATTTCCTCGATATAGCCTTTTATTTGACAATTATTTCAATTAACTCAAGGATAGGGCATTTTGCGACATCCGCTGGAGAAGAAAACTCTTTAGTAATATTAATTTAAAGTGATTATCAGCAAACATTGGTCTAAGAGCAGAAGATCTCCCCGATTCATTTCCATGAATGCGAGTTGTCTGCGTTGCGATGGCGTTGCCTGCATGGCGAGAATTCTAGTTGAGCGTACGTACAACGCGTTCCCCCAAAAATCGCTATACATGCGCGATTTTCGCCGCGCGGTGGAGAACGCGGGATGAAACCCGCGTTCATGGAAAGTCTTCATAAAAAAAAACACTGGAGAGACACCGATCGACAACGCGACAACATGTGAAAAATCACGTTCATAGAAAGGTCTGCCCACGCGTTCACTGCATAGCATCACGCGCGGTATCCCGCGCGGCGAATTCCCCGAGTTCATGGAAAGCAGCATATAATGAACACAAGGGCATTATCAATTTACGGCCTTTTCATATATGTTTATTATTGTATATAATTGGTCAGAATATCTATGACATTTTGACATTTGGAGACCAATGATCATAAAAATAATAACATGAGCTGTATCGCTTCGTCCGTACCTTGCGTAAGAGGACCGTTAACAAGTCACTTGAACGGTTCAGTTGCCCAATAAATAGTGCATGAAATATCTGATATTGGGATGCATGTTAGATTCTTTCCATATATAAGCAGAGAGTCACGTTAGTTGCAAGATTCGCTTCGAAGGTGGAATTTTGTCATAGCAAGGAAAACACAACGAAAAACCGCCGAATCAAACTGGAAGAAAACAGCAAAATTTACACCAATAATTATGTTCTTTTGGGTGAACTCTGCATGCTACGTCTCATAATTATACCAATACCAATTTAAATCCACCCCTGCCGGCCCCGCTCCGTCTGTTAGCAGGGGCCAGTGCGAAAATGCTCTTGGACGTACAAAAAAGGGAAAAACCCTGTGTTTCTTGTTTTACATATACATGCCTAAATTTTGATGTATGTGATGAAGTTCAATATGATTACACATTCACGTTACTTGATAAGTTGCAGCCCAAGACAAAATATCCTGTCGGCAATAAGAATGCTTCACAAAATATTTTGACGTATAAACCTGTCGGTGTTAAATATTTAATATAGAAAGACGTTCCCAAACCGCTTTGGGGAAACGCGTGGATATTTTGAGTCCAAATAAGATTCCCTCCGCCGCTTACATGAAACACGTATACTTTCCCATATTTAAATGTCCAACTTAAACGCGACCTTCGACCTTCATGTTACAAGAAAAGATTGTCATAATTATAATGTCTCTGCAATATTTCGGGGTCCATGCACTATATGAATATGTACTGTATATGCAATATTTTGAAACACTCCTGATCTCTGTTCCATTCGTTTGTCATATTCTCATTTAAATAGGAATTCTCTTTTGAATATTCATATATAGTAGAGTGAACCCTATATAGGGTGCTCTCCAGGGTATGCAAAAAAGCCTGAATGACTGACTTAATAGCAGAGCGAATGTTTTAAGCCGTTCAATGAAATTTTAGGAATAGTATTACTCTCAACCTCGATAAACATTAAAATATTATTTTTTAAAATTTGTGGGCAAATTTCAACAATTTATTCTTCTATCTGAACTGGTTAATGTTTACACTTTTAGACATAGCCTTAGTTATACAGTAGTCTACCGTGCTTTTTTAACGGTAGTACTATCATTTCACGGCCCGGCCGTACTTTACTCGTTATAAGGTAGTCTACCGCGAACGGGACCAGCGCTGGCGAGTTATCTTGTCTTGTGGCCATCTAGTCACTCTTGGTCACAGCGGGCGCGAAATTTCTTTGTTAATAATCCGGGCATTTTAGTGCTTGAGCAGCAATCATCGCCATCTGACATTTCAAGATGCTCCCATAGTCCTACAATTTCGATCAATCCACTGTGAGTTTAGGTGTATTCCTTTTTTTTCACAAACTATTGTAGGATTCTTTACATTGCACGTATTTTATATACTTCTTTCGTAAATTGCGAGTCTGTACCAAAACCGGGTGCTTTAAATCTCACCATCCCCGGTTTGGTTGAATCACAGACCATGTTGTGTATATGTATATGTGTGCAACAGTGTGTTGATATATTGTAAGTTATATATTGCAGACATATCTGACCCGCGTGTGCATCACACACACACACACACACACACATATATATATATATATATATATATATATATTGCATTTCAGCCAAATAAATAATAACTATATAACTGATCCTTTTTATATTTTCTCTGTTTCAGATTGTGCGTGTAATCAACATCAGAGAAATAAACGAAGGGGAAAAACACACATCACAAACCCATTGAATAGGACGAAACGGATTTACTCCTCGGATTAAAGTGGAAAACGGGCCCACATGAATATTAGCATCTCGGACTATATATATATATAAATATATATATAAATATATATATATATATATATATATATATATATATACTTACAAACAAAACATAGTGAGGATACGTGAATATTGTTGTATAATTTGAACTGTTTGATTCATCACATGGTGAAAAACACTTGAGTTCATCACCATACTGACTGCATGATTGACACAGGGATGCAGCAGGGAATTTTTATATGAATTTGCAAAATGCAACACCGAGGTACAAGACTTGTATAAACATTCGTTATCTCCTTCCACGTTTGTGACAGATTCCAACACGGGGTTTCTGTGTTTATGAAAATATGCATATATACACGTTCATGTTCAATAAGGTTTTTTTCCGCAGGAATTGCTGATTGTGAATATGATTATTGATAATTATGTTTTTATAAAAAATGTTTTCCTTTGCATATACTTTTTGTTGATTGTATCCGTTTCATTTCTTTAACTTAACTTTCTATTAGTTGATCTAAGTACATGTATAATTTAAATAAATCCAAATTCACAGTGACACGGGATTATAACTGTGTACGCCTTCCGCCTAATTGAAGCCAATACGGCAAATCACTCCTAAGAAAAGGGCTTTTAAATATTTTACGAAAACCGGAAGGTTGGTGGCGCCAGCTGTCTGATCCACGAGAAAACACTCCAATATGTATGGACATGCCAAATTTCAGAACTATACATTGAACCACTCTTGAGATATGAGCAAATTTCACCCAAAGCAAAGTATGGATGGACGGCACTCGAAAACGATTGCAGATGGCGCGACCAGTCTAAATTACGAGATTGAGGTATCTAAGATCTGTGGACATGCACAATTTCAGCCAAATACATTGAACCAACCACTGAGATGAATAGATGGCATGGCAAACGCATAGATGGACGCCACGTAAAAACTGTTATAGTTTCAAGTACGAGATGGAGAGATCCAGGATCTATGAACCTGCAAAATTTTAGCTCAATAAATTGGTCCACTCCTGAGATATGGGCTGTTTTCTAAATGACACCCATATACATTCTGCACAAAAGGATAACAGGTGGCGCCGCCAGTCTTTGTTTAGCACAACTACATGGGCACAAGGTCTCAGAGGAGTTCTCCGGAAACGATCGCGGCGGCGATGCAAGTGAATGCAATGGGGTCTCCAAAATTCAATTTCTAGCCCAATTTTTGAGCTTCTATTTTCAAAATTAAGATTCTTTTTAAGATTAAATTATTTTTCTGTGAAAAGTAAATCAAAAGTGTTTACAGGGAAAATTGGGCCAAATTTAAGGTATTGATTTTATAATTATCCTAATAATTATAAAAATTTACGAAACTCTGATATGATTTCTAGCATATAATTAAATCTTGATTAAATAAACTTATACCCGTGGAAAAAAGTCTCTGGCTAGGACTTGCTGGATGTACAATTAAAAGTTTCTAGGTCTAACGGTTACGGTTTGTGTCCTGTTATCGTCCGGACTGCTTCATTTGAAGGCCTCAAAAATAGAAAAAAATGCGTAAAAAGTAGAAATAAGGCCTACATGCGAACCGGTGCAATGGGATATACTTCCATGCTAGACCATCACTTTTCGTGAACACGTGTTAAATGTACAATATGTACAATGCAAGTACAAGACATTTTGAACCCGGGTATAAACAAAAAAAATACAAACGTCACAAGACCAGCTTCAGCTTTCTATGATTCTACAAAAAATCAATGAATCCGATTTATTCTTATCCTAACCTAGGATAATTCTTGTGAAAATTAAACAATGCGCACGACAGTTTCATCATAAAACATTTTTAATCTACAAGCTGGAAGAGGCTTAAATTACGAGTTTTTAGCCCAAAAAAACAGGTTGATGCAGGTGGCGCCACAAAAAAACTCATTTCAGATATGATTCTTGTGACCAACGTTTGCATTATATTTGGTGACTATAGATCCTACCGTTTATGAGGTTGTAATTTTAGTATGCTTATTTCGCCAAATGATTTAGGTCAGCTTCCCGTATCTTGGCAAAAAAAAAAAACCCACTAAACAGGAACAATTTAAACAAACTTGAGAGAGATTGTTTTTGGGATTAATTCTGTGAAATATTGGTTTTCAGCTTTTCCCCTGTAAAAGTCAGTGCAGGTTGCCAAAATAAGCTTAATCCGATACATTTCTTAGATAATTGATTTTTGCATAAAATTAAGTGATGCTAGCTCCTGTCGTTTTTTTAGATAGTTTGGGTTAATGTACAGATAATGGGTGACGGCTGACACACGACGCCACACCATCGTATAAGCTCATAGATTGTTAATAAAGGAAAAACCATGGATACATATTATATCAGAGGGAAGAGCCACTACTTATCAGACATCTGAGGGAAGAATCACAGATATATATATATATATATATATATATATATATATATATATATATATATATATATATATATATATTTACAACACTTAAGAAACACAACCCTTTTCTTCATTCTTATATCGCTCTGGCCTTGTCTGAAGGCCATAGAGCACTTTACACCGGAGGGTAACTCTGCCTTCTATATATGTTCAGTATCCTGAGCAGAGCGATATGTTCAGTATCCTGAGCAGATCTATATGATTAGTATCCTGAGCAGAGCTATATGTTCAGTATCCTGAGCAGAGCTATATGTTCAGTATCCTGAGCAGAGCGATATGATCAGTTTCCTGAGCAGAGCTATATGATCGGTATCCTGAGCAGAGCTATATATGATCAGTATCCTGAGCAGAGCTATATGATCAGTATCCTGAGCAGATCTATATGATCAGTATCCTGAGCAGAGCTATATGGTCAGTATCCGGAGCAGAGCTATATGATCAGTATCCTGAGCAGAGCTATATGATCAGTATCCTGAGCAGAGCTATATGTTCAGTATCCTGAGCAGAGCTATATGTTCAGTATCCTGAGCAGAGCTATATGATCAGTATCCTGAGCAGAGCTATATGTTCAGTATCCTGAGCAGAGCTATATGTTCAGTATCCTGAGCAGAGCGATATGATCAGTTTCCTGAGCAGAGCTATATGTTCAGTATCCTGAGCAGAGCGATATGATCAGTATCCTAAGCAGAGCTATATGTTCAGTATCCTGAGCAGAGCGATATGATCAGTTCCCTGAGCAGAGCGATATGACCATTTTCCTGAGTAGAGCTATATGATCAATTTCCTGAGCAGAGCTATATGATCAGTATCCTGAGCAGAGCTATATGTTCAGTATCCTGAGCAGAGCGATCTGTTCAATATCCTGAGCAGATCTATATGATCAGTATCCTGAGCAGAGCTATATGTTCAGTATCCTGAGCAGAGCTATATGTTCAGTATCCTGAGCAGAGCGATATGATCAGTTTCCTGAGCAGAGCTATATGATCAGTATCCTGAGCAGAGCTATATGATCAGTATCCTGAGCAGAGCTATATGATCAGTATCCTGAGCAGAGCTATATGATCAGTATCCTGAGCAGAGCTATATGTTCAGTATCCTGAGCAGAGCTATATGATCTGTATCCTGAGCAGATCTATATGATCAGTATCCTGAGCAGAGCTATATGTTCAGTATCCTGAGCAGAGCGATATGATCAGTTTCCTGAGCAGAGCTATATGACCAGTTTCCTGAGTAGAGCTATATCATCAATTTCCTGAGCAGAGCTATATGATCAGTATCCTGAGCAGAGCTATATGATCAGTATCCTGAGCAGATCTATATTATCAGTATCCTGAGCAGAGCGATATGTTCAGTATCCTGAGCAGAGCTATATGTTCAGTATCCTGAGCAGAGCGATATGATCAGTTTCCTGAGCAGAGCTATATGTTCAGTATTCTGAGCAGAGCGATATGATCAGTATCCTGAGTAGAGCTTTATGACCAGTATCCTGAGCAGAGCGATATGATCAGTATCCTGGGCAGAGCTATATGTTCAGTATCCTGAGCAGAGCGATATGATCAGTTTCCTGAGCAGAGCTTTATGACCAGTATCCTTAGCAGAGCTATATGATCAATTTCCTGAGCAGAGCTATATGATCAGTTTTCTGAGCAGAGCTATATGATCATCTTCCTGAGCAGAGCTATATGACCAGTATCCTGAGCAGAGCTATATGGACAGTATCCTTAGCAGAGCTATATGATAAGTAGCCTGAGCAGAGCTATGTGATCGGTATCCTGAGCAGAGCTATATGACCAGTATCCTGAGCGGAGCTATATGGACAGTATCCTTAGCAGAGCTATATGATAAGTAGCCTGAGCAGAGCTATATGATCGGTATCCTGAGCAGAGCTATATGAACAGTATCCTGAGCAGAGCTATAAGATCACTATTTTGAGCAGAGCTATATGGTCAGTATTCTGCGCAGAGCGATATGATCAGTTTCCTGAGTAGAGCAATATGATCAGTATCCTGAGCAGAGCGATATGATCAGTTTTCTGAGCAGAGCTAAATGATAATTTTCCTGAGCAGAGTTATATGATCAGTATCCTGAGCAGAGCCATGTGGTCAGTATTCTGCGCAGAGCGATATGATCAGTTTCCTGAGCAGAGCTATAAGATCACTATCCTGAGCAGAGCTATATGGTCAGTATTCTGCGCAGAGCGATATGATCAGTATCCTGAGCAGAGCGATATGATCGGTATCCTGAGCAGAGCTATATGAACAGTATCCTGAGCAGAGCTATAAGATCACTATTTTGAGCAGAGCTATATGGTCAGTATTCTGCGCAGAGCGATATGATCAGTTTCCTGAGTAGAGCAATATGATCAGTATCCTGAGCAGAGCGATATGATCAGTTTTCTGAGCAGAGCTAAATGATAATTTTCCTGAGCAGAGTTATATGATCAGTATCCTGAGCAGAGCCATGTGGTCAGTATTCTGCGCAGAGCGATATGATCAGTTTCCTGAGCAGAGCTATAAGATCACTATCCTGAGCAGAGCTATATGGTCAGTATTCTGCGCAGAGCGATATGATCAGTATCCTGAGCAGAGCGATATGATCAGTTTTCTGAGCAGAGCTAAATGATAATATTCCTGAGCAGAGTTATATGACCAGTATCCTGAGCAGAGCTATATGGACAGTATCCTTAGCAGAGCTATATGATAAGTAGCCTGAGCAGAGCTATATGATCGGGATCCTGAGCAGAGCTATATGAACAGTATCCTGAGCAGAGCTATAAGATCACTATCCTGAGCAGAGCTATATGGTCAGTATTCTGCGCAGAGCGATATGATCAGTTTCCTGAGTAGAGCTATATGATCAGTATCCTGAGCAGAGCGATATGATCAGTTTTCTGAGCAGAGCTAAATGATAATATTCCTTAGTAGAGCTTTATGACCAGTATCCTGAGCAGAGCTATATGGACAGTATCCTTAGCAGAGCTATATTATAAGTAGCCTGAGCAGAGCTATATGATCGGTTTCCTGAGCAGAGCTATATGAACAGTATCCTGAGCAGAGCTATAAGATCACTATCCTGAGCAGAGCTATATGGTCAGTATTCTGCGCAGAGCGATATGATCAGTATCCTGAGCAGAGCGATATGATCAATTTTCTGAGCAGAGCTAAATGATAATATTCCTGAGCAGAGTTATATGACCAGTATCCTGAGCAGAGCTATATGGACAGTATCCTGAGCAGAGCGATATGATCAGTTTTCTGAGCAGAGCTAAATGATAATTTTCCTGAGCAGAGTTATATGATCAGTATCCTGAGCAGAGCTATATGGTCAGTATTCTGCGCAGAGCGATATGATCAGTTTCCTGAGTAGAGCTATATGATCAGTATCCTGAGCAGAGCTATATGTTCAGTATCCTGAGCAGAGCTATATGTTCAGTATCCTGAGCAGAGCGATATGATCAGTTTTCTGAGCAGAGCTAAATGATAATATTCCTGAGCAGAGTTATATGACCAGTATCCTGAGCAGAGCTATATGGACAGTATCCTTAGCAGAGCTATATGATAAGTAGCCTGAGCAGAGCTATATGATCGGTATCCTGAGCAGAGCTATATGAACAGTATCCTGAGCAGAGCGATATGATCAGTTTTCTGAGCAGAGCTAAATGATAATTTTCCTGAGCAGAGTTATATGATCAGTATCCTGAGCAGAGCTATATGGTCAGTATTCTGCGCAGAGCGATATGATCAGTTTCCTGAGTAGAGCTATATGATCAGTATCCTGAGCAGAGCGATATGATCAGTTTTCTGAGCAGAGCTAAATGATAATATTCCTGAGCAGAGTTATATGACCAGTATCCTGAGCAGAGCTATATGATAAGTAGCCTGAGCAGAGCTATATGGACAGTATCCTTAGCAGAGCTATATGATAAGTAGCCTGAGCAGAGCTATATGATCGGTATCCTGAGCAGAGCTATATGAACAGTATCCTGAGCAGAGCTATAAGATCACTATCCTGAGCAGAGCTATATGGTCAGTATTCTGCGCAGAGCGATATGATCAGTTTCCTGAGTAGAGCTATATGGTCAGTATCCTGAGCAGAGCGATATGATCAGTTTCCTGAGTAGAGCTATATGATCAGTATCCTGAGCAGAGTGTTACGGAACCTAATATAAACAGATCACGTATGCATGATGACTACACATTTTGTAATTGAGATAAAAACAAATCAGATTCTGTAACACTAGGCAGCGTGAAATGTTTAGGGGAATGAATAAAGCAGTCAGTGGTTTTTTGTTAACAAATAACTATAATTTATTCTCAAAACAACCCTAACTACGGTGGCTGATTTAGGACACAGAAAAAAAAAATATTTATCTCGAGATCTCGAGATAACATCTCGAGATCTCGACATAGAATTTCGCAAAAAAAAAAAATTTTAGGAAGCAAAAAAAAAAAATTTTAGGAAGCAAAAAAAAAAAATTTAGGAAGCAAAAAAAAAAAATTTTAGGAAGCAAAAAAAAATTTTTAGGAAGCAAAAAAAAAAATTTTAGGAAGCAAAAAAAAAAATTTTAGGAAGCAAAAAAAAAAAATTTTAGGAAGCAAAAAAAAAATTTTTAAGAAGCAAAAAAAAATTCTTTCGAGATCTCCAGAAAAAATGTCACACTTGTACGAACCATTCGAAGCTGAATTGACATAAAACAAAGCAACCTTATGGGGACAGTATACGTTAAGAGTGCTTACTATTGCAATTATAAAACAAAGACCATGTATACTGTGTTTAACTGAACGGTAATACAATATAATTAATTTAAAATCAATCAAGTTTGTATATCCCCTGAGATAAGGCGAGTTGAAGAAAAGTTCAATATAAATTCAATATTTTATATTCATATCCGTAAGGAAGATGTCAAAGCCTAAAGAATCTGAAACATTCTACCTGAACGGCGGATTCGGAGCCATGTCTGTTAAATCACTCAAACAGAAATGTTTAGGTCTGCATGCATGCATTGTGGGTACCTTATTATTTTAAGAATACAAACAAATATGAGCTTCTTAAAGAAACACGCTTTTTATACAATTTCTTTCAGCTTTTGTTTTATTGAAATGGTGTGTCGTTTTATGGAACATGTATTAGACCATCATAAATTAAAATATGCTAAAACTGATTACTGTGTTTTCGGGTAGGTACGCTGGGGGGGGGGGGGGATCGGGGAGGGGCGTTGCTTCAGCCCCTAAAGCCCAAGTCTTGATCCACTATAGCTCTTATACTATAGCTCAGATTAATTTAATCAACCTATCTTCATAAATGTTTATATTCATAAATAAACGGTTTAAAATTTCGATCATCTCTCATCATGATTTTTCTTCAGCAAAATGCTCTGCTTTGGTCTTAAAGTCGCTATTCACCTGCCTTATTTATAGAATCTTTGTAATACAGGCCAACTCTGCTTATACATATTAAAGAAGTAAAAGTAATCATAAACATAATCTAGGTAAAGATAATCTATTAATCTTTCATAAAAATGAGCCAATGCCATGGATAAAGGCGCTGTCTTTGTCTATATCCACGTTTTTTTTATAACATGGGTCGGGGGGGGGGGGGGTGCAAAAATTGCCACCGATCGTAATAGAAAGACGTCCGGCAGAAACATCTGGCTTCAATTCAGAGATTACAGATTTCTGTAAATGACAAATACTGCATTGCTTCACATGCTCTAAGGAATATCAACTAGTGATCTTTCAATAACTCGGTTACATGTTTTTATCTGTATGTTAACACTTGCTCAAGTGGCTTGTATACAAGTAGCCTTTAGATAAAATGTTTATACGTCAAAGTGACGTTATAAGACCCATTCCCAGCTGGGGTTTCTTCCTAATTTTTTTTTTTTTTTGCTTCCTAATTTTTTTTTTTGCTTCCTAAAATTTTTTTTTTTGCTTCCTAAAAATTTTTTTTTTGCTTCATAAAATTTTTTTTTTATGCTTCCTAAATTTTTTTTGCTTCCTAAATTTTTTTTTTTTGCTTCCTAAAAATTTTTTTTTTTGCTTCCTAAATTTTTTTTTTTTTTTGCGAAATTCTATGTCGAGATCTCGAGATGTTATCTCGAGATCACGAGATAAATATTTTTTTTTTCTGTGTCCTAAATCAGCCACCGTACCTAACAATACAATACACTAAATCAATACAATTATACAATTATACAGCGTTATAGCAACAAGTCAATACAATCACACAGAAAATAAAGGGTACAGTACCTGGATACCAATACCGTCACCACGATTAGTCCTTTAAATGTAAACTCTCGGAGAATGACAGTCCAGTGGAAAGTTCTTGTAACATCCAGAAAGTAAACTGAAGTCCAAATGTAAAAAATACAGGAGAAAGTCTTTGAAAATGTATAATTGCCGCATTCATCGGATAAGGTTTTAGAATCTGATACACGCTTCTGCGTCCGCTGGAATCTGCTCTGCTGTCTGCCCTCTGGTTCTAAAAACAGCCCCTTTATATACCTTCACACCCCAAGCCGGGAATTTTCCACTTCTCGAACAGTCTATAAGTTCTTGCACAACACGCGTTTCAGGAATTATCGAGAAGACATCGCTGTGCGTACCTCCACATACCAGGGCCATCACGTGACCCACGACCAGGCGTGAAAATTCAAGGCTCACATGACAACGAGAGTTCAACCAGTACGGATTAAACATAAATGTAACAACAACACGAGTTACGCCCGTGTCACACAATAAAAGAGCATCTGTAACAAGAGCTATATTGATCAGTATCCTGAGCAGAGCTATAAGATCACTATCCTGAGCAGAGCTTTAGTTAGTAGGTTAGGTTAGTGGGTATCATAAGGAGGAGTGGAAATAAGGCCTGCCTTATTTTTTTCCTTTTCAGTGAGCAATAATCCAGAAGCATCAGCAACTAACATGGCAGATGAAGAGGTCAATTTACAGACTCTGCTGATCTGACAGATAATATGAAGCAAATTTTTTTCCAAGTTTCTTGAAGTGCTGTTTATTGATGGGGCTTATTGCACGAACAAGATGAGACTTCCTTTACATACCTGCATCAATTAAGATGGTAATAATCATGGTCAATCTATTGCATATGCTTGTGTGGCTGACGAAAGAAAGTCCACCATTACAATGGTTCCGTCTGAACTGCAAAACATTTTAAACCTGCAAAGAGTTTAGGTAGTAATAATGGAAAGATCTATAAGAGAAATTGCAAGCATCAAATCGTGAATGCCAAAATGCCTCAGTTCAGATTCATAAATTCCATGTCATTCACGTTATATTGCGAGAAATAAAGAAAACACCCGTACCAGAATGTGTGTCAATCTTTAATCTGCGCCTTCCGACGGCACGTGAATGCAAAAACAGAAGGAGCTTTTAAAGCCAAGCTTGCATACCTGACAAGACAAACCACAGCAGAATTAATGACATATTTTAACAATATCATTGCTGGCCGTCCGAAAGGAATGAAGACCTGTATCATGACAAAGATGTTGGGGAGCGATGGCATCTCTCCTATCAGTCCAACCAACCAAAACCTAGAACAAAAAGACCTCTGGAAGAGCCATTATATTCAATAAATAGAAAATGAGTTTCCCCATGAACAGAGCACAAACCTAGAACAATGCCAAAATTCACTTTTAAAATATTGCAGACTTTTTTACACCGTTTGGTACACAAGAGTATCATCAAAAACTATCATCTATTTTAGAACAAGAATAGCAATGGTCTGATGGCAAAAATGATACTGTTGTCCAAATACATGAACCTGAGAGTGAAAGTGAATCAGTCAATAAACACTCAGTCATCCCCAACACAAAATGGAAAAGAAACAAGGAAATTAAATTGGATTGTGATTAAGGTAATGATGATGGTAAATGTAATGAGCCAGGTCTAGTTGCAAGGGCAATCAACACCACTCCACAGGCTGTCAAGATTGTCAATGAAGTCCATACTGGCCTGACAAAACTAACAAGTTTAAAACTGAGGGAGAGAGAAAAAATATATTAACAGCTAGGAGAAAAGTCAGTAAAAGAATCCCTTAGACCATCAGTCTATTAAAACCTTAGATCAAACACTACTTTGATGATTTAATGGAAAAAAAACACAGAACTACAAGATAGACATATAACCGTTGCAAGCAGGAACAAAGGTTTAGAGCCACCAAAGGAGATTGTTTCCGAATCCTGCACAACACAGCTGGCCATTGGCTGACTGTGACCAATACGAACCAAGATATGGACAAGTTGATAAGCCCGTCAATATTTGTTTATGACAGCCCATATGACATAGTAACTTCTTGGACGAACATGCAGACAGCAAGCTTGGTCAATACAAATGAAAAAATGATGAAAATAAACACAAAGAACTCTCAGAAGCAGAGTGGAGGAAGTGACAGTGGACTCTTTTCCATAGCATCTGCCACGTCTACATGCTATGGCAAAGATCCAGCTGTCATTACATATGATCAGAAATTGATGAGAAGCCATCTATTGGAATGCTTTGAAAAATCAAGAATTTAACCTTGAGGCAGCACAATAAGGCGTTCTTTAACAGTCCCTGTTTACCGTATATTTAGATTGCCCGGAAATGGAGAAGAAAGAATTGTTCTATGTTCCACATGCTAAGGCTAGTTCCATCAGACCTGCCTGTCAGTTAAGAAAGAGGTCCTCAAAACCCCTCACCTGAGCAATCAGTGGTAATGCAAAACCTGTTCATCTCCAATAAACTAAATGATTTATACATACTGTCTTTATTTAGATTAAAGGGATCATCAAACTGGAATAAAGGTGGTAATTTAGCATAAATTGTACTTACAAAATCCTCATGATACGTAATTCAATATATACATAGAATGCCTCAAAATGTCAAAGGAATTGGTGTTTTTCCTGGGCTCTACTACATCAATCAACTGATAATCTAACATATATTAAAGTGAATCTGGCCTGACTGTTAATTTCCAGAGTGGAAGTTGTATCACATAAAACTTCATAACACACAAAAACAGTCATGTATTCCAATACAAAGTGCTTTACATGAAATAAATTATATCAATTAAAATACTTATTACAAACATCATGTATATTTCTTGTGCATATGCAAACACAGTTTAATGCAAGCAAACTAATGCATCTACAGTTTCTATACATCCTTTCATTGCTTCAGCGTCTAAGTGTTGTAGATGTTAAGCTAAAATTCAATATAATCTGTATAGGACTAGACAAATACAATGGGAATAATTCTATGTCTCTGAACAACTTCATTCACAAGGAATAAGATTTGTCGCATTATGTGTGCACCGTTTAATAGTTTAAGAACCAAAATAAGATATCTAGTATAGATACCCTTCAGGTAGATAAGCTGATATTTTTTTATACAAGCTGTTACTTGTCTGAACTGAACTCTTATCAGATTGAAGTCTTTCAGAGGAGTAAACAGTCTGAAGGTTTTATAACTGACTTTGAAAATGTTGTTTCCTAAGGGTTCTACTTGAATGACAGAAAGAGCTTGATGTTCTGTTGTCATGTGAGGAGGTGAATCATATTGAATAAAATACAAGAGGTACTCACACGTTTTATGTACTCAAAAGATCCAGGAACACTTAGTTGGTACTCCGATTCTGATTGGCATTGGATCTTTCTTAAGAACACCACGGAGGCATTTTTCTTCATGTATTCAGGAAAGAGTCATTATTAAATGACCTGAATTCCTGAACCAAGAGTTGGAACAGTAAATATGTCGTAACAAGGAAAGGTACTTGCTCAAAGGCAGTGAAATTCAATTTTCTTGCCTGCCTAAGTTTGCATGCAGTTAAAGTATATGTTCTGTACACCATGGGTATTCAACTGTCAAAATCTGTAAGGCACATGCTCATAAAAAATGTAATGAGTGCTGCAGTAATGTGTCTTCATTGAAATAGCTGGGAATTCCCTGTCTTACAGGAAAGAAACTGTGAAAATTCACTGCAATGACTACATTATGATTAATCATTCATGAATCAATCAATCATTAAATTATCATTAATAATGCCAGGAAAATTGCAGTGCATATTTATCTCACTCTTGTACATTTTTATGTTGCACAGGACTGGTGGTCTATTAAATATGTATAATGCAGTGGAAGCATGTGTGTTATGCATGACACCGTGCTTCATAATTTGAACTATATTAAGAATATTGATGGCAGGTTAACAGAATTGCCCTGCAAGAACTGGTTATAATGTTTAAACAAGGAAGGGCAAAGTCAGTGTAAAAATGGAGGCCTTTGGTGTTTAATTGGCATGATTGTATTTATGCTTTCAAATGCACCGTGTCCTTTAACTGGAATTTAACTCACAGAATAAATCGTCTTTATGCAGTCATAGGTGATATAGAAAACTGTAAAAAAACAGCGGCCAGATTCATATGACAAAATTAACTGGTGAATATGAGTGAAGATGATGGGGAAAAAAGCTATAGAGACGGCTCACAGATCAGAAAAGAAAGGCACACGGCCACGACTAGCCGCCCGCAGCGACGAAACGTCTTGTACCGTTAATGGACAAATGAGTTATGTTTATCATTTTAGTCACACTTGGTGGCTAGGCCACGACATACTATAGTCAGGTTGTATAAAAGACCACTAAGAAATGAAATTTTTGTAGGGAGCAAACAAAACTGAAAAACAAAAGTGTTCGATTAGTCGAGAATTTAACACTGAAAGACCTGCAGTCAAAACAAAGAGCTAAACCGCTAATGCCCGTTGCCTTGAACGACAGTGATCGTGTAATGTTTTGGCGTGGACTGCTCTACGTTAATGGCAAGCCAGTCCCCATTCAGGATACTTCCCCTCGTTCGAATCTCCAGAGATCAGCAACACAAGGCGCCACAACAACAGATTGATGTCTGTTTACTCTTATCCCTTCCAGAGGTTTATGCATTCTTCCCTGACGGAGCTGCCCCGTGGTGTATGAAGTGCGCAAGCTCAGCACGAGTCAATTTTAGTGAGAATCTTTATAGACAGGCGGCGACACTTCCGTTTATTGAGAGATAAGGCTGATAGGTGGCAGCACATTGATTTTCAATGATGTCACGGACCTTGGCGACTTGTAAACATAGGCAAAGATTTGGGATGCTGACATGGTTTCTCTAGACTGGATTAAAAAGTTCGACTCAGAACGCACTTAAAGTCATGTTGGGAAATTGTAAGTTTTTATTGTTATATATAACTATGTATTCTTTGTTTTATGTTCATACTGAACATGTGTTGTTAGCTTTAATCATTCCAGTCTAGTTTGGATATTATTATTACCCTGGTCCTTCTTCACTTACAATGTTATCAATATTAGTAATAATAATATTAATACTATTCAGTTACTCTTACTCTCAAGGTATTAAGTCCGTCAGTGAATAGATGGACGAACTAGATCTAATTGACATGTTGCGATATCTCAATCCAAAAAAACAGTACACTTGGATGTGTCAAAGGCCTAACTACACCGCCAGTAGGTTAGATTTTTTTTCTAATATCCAGAGAATTGACTAAACATACAAAAAGTTCATCAATTTTTCCTGGTTTTAAAACTGACCACTCAGCTGTCGATATAAATATTACATATTCCCAAAACCGGAAAGGTCCTGGTTTCTGGAAATTCGATGTTTCAAATGATGAAGAATTTGTAAAGAAATTAAAATATGTATACACAGAACAGTAGAAGAAAATAAAGATGCAAATCCAGCCTTGTTATGGGACACTATAAAAATGGCAATAAGAAGTACAAGTATTAGTCATGGTATCATAAAGCAAATTTCCATTAAAAATCAGATATCTGAATTAGAACAAGATTTAATAAAATTTAAAAAATGCTAATATTCAGATTGAAGAAACACAAAGAAAAGTTAAAGAATTAGGGAAAAAAACCTAACAAACTCATTGACGAGAAAACTAAAGGTGCTATTATTAGAAGTAAAGTGAGATGGTATGGAGAAGGTGAGAAATCAACAAAATATTTTTTTTATTGGAAAAACGCAACTTCAATAGGAAAAAGTGATAAGTAATTTGAATATTAATGGTAAAATATTATCAGAACCAAATGATATTTTACAAGAAGAAAAATACTTTTATGAAAAACTTTATACATCTGATACAACACATAACATCAGCAATCTTTTTTCTTTTATCAAAAATATAATTCACAAGTTGGGAAAATACAAAAGACTTCATGGCCAACAGAATTCACTGAAAATGAATTGTTAAACAGCTTAAAATCTGTTTCAAATGGTAATTCTCCTGGGTCAGATGGCATGCAGGCCATATTTTACAAATACTTTTAGAATGATCTTAAAAAGAATAATGAATGCCATCAGTTATAGTTTTAGAACGGGCCCATTATCTATCACACAAAGACAGGATATCATCAGCATTTTGCCTAAAAAAAGGGGGGGGAGGAATTTTCATTATTTAAAAAATATGGCGGCCACTTACGTTATTAAGCTGTGATTACAAAATAATCTCAAAAACCGTTCCAAATAAGATAAAACAAATAATATAACAATTAGTAGCTCAAGCCCAGACAGGATTTATTAAAGGGAGGTACATTGGGGAAAATATGAAAAAGGTGCATACTCAAAAAGTCCATGTTATGTGTAAAAATGAAAAAAAAAGCTTTTCTTATCACAATAGATTTTGAAAAAGCTTTTGATTACTTAGAGTTGGATTATATATGTATACAGCTTTGGATATTATGAACATTGACCAATATATTATATCAGTGATAAAATCTCTTTCCAAACATGAGCAGGTGTGTGACATATACTCCTTAACATTTATTTCAGTCTTTAGAAGAGTACATCAAGTGTGTCACATCTCTCCATATTTATTTTTACTTTGTGTTGAGTTACTGGCTGATACTGTGAGAGCAAATAATAATATAAAAGGCATTACTTTTCAAAATCATATGATTAAAATTGCACAATATGCAGATGACACCATTTTATTTGTAACAATAATGCACCTCTAAAAGGACAATTATGTAGAAAAAGATGAAGTAGAAAAACTAAATCTTAAATGGCCTAATGAACAGGTGAGTTTATAAGGCGTAACTATCACTCCGTCATTGTAAAATATTATTAATATTAATTACTTTCCGAAACAAAATAAAAAATAAATAAAAATGTAATATCCATATGGTCTTAGAGAAAGGTTACCCCAATAGAAAGGATAAAAATCTCAAAAACTTTAATGATTTCTCAATTTATTTATCTCCTATCAGTCCTTTTAAATCCACCGAAAGAAATTTATAGTCAGATTGAGAAAATGTTATTCAAATTTATTTTGGGTCATGGAAGTCAAGAGAGCTGGTGAAGAGAAACACATTAATATCTACTCCCGAAAATGGGGGATTGAACATGATCTAGATATTTAGCCAAAATACAGCATTAAATATATCAGGGATTAAAAGGTTTATGCGCAAAATAATCCATGGAGGCAATTTGTCTTGTCTTTTTTTAAATTGGGCACCCATTCTTTTTATTGCAATCTGGCACCAAAAATATGAAATACATATTGAAAAAGCCATTCTTGGAAGATGTAATGTTCCAGTGGGTTACTATAACCATAAAGCTCATATAAAATATTCTGATATTATGTCACAATCTCTTTGGTTTAATTCATATATTAAGAGAGGGGGCAGATAATTTTTATAAAGAAACTCTACGCAGCGGACGTTTTATATATTTAAGACTTGGTTACAAAATAGGTAATAATATCACATGGTTTAATCACCATGCCTTTTGTAAAAAATATAAAGTGCAAATTGATTTTGTAAGCTTTAATGGTTTACTTTACCCTATTCCTCCTAGCTGGCTGGAAAAATATTATCCGGCAACACCACGAACAAAACCAGATAAAAATTATACAACGTGTATTTAAAATTTACAAAATTATGAGAAAGGAAAGACCTGTCAAGTCTACTTGTAAAGATTTGATAATGCGGAGAGCGGAATTGCTTAGATTCAGAGCTAGGTCTAGATTCAGATGTCAACCGTTAATAGGGCTTTACACACATTTATTTTTTAACTAGTTCCTCTGAGATTCTTTCAATTCCGGTTACTACACCGGTGTGAACTCTGAATCTTTTTTTACATAAAATTAATAAATTTGATTCGGCCGAATGTCCATTTTGTAAAAAAAAAGGAAAAAGAAAATTTGTTGTGTTTATTTTGGGATTGTCCATGTTCCAAATACTTATGAAATGAGATAATAACACAATTAAAACTATTCAGCTCTTTAAACAATTCCTCTCAGTTGACAACTGTAACTGCAATACTGGGCTGTTATAAAAACGACTGGTTCAACCTCCTAACTCTGATGAGCCGATGCAAAAAACAAAAACCAACAGTCGTGACACAAAAAAAAAGATTCATCAATGAAATACATTCAGTAGGAATTTTTATAGCCGTCAGTAAAAGCAAACTGGATCACCTCAAGTAAAAGTGGTCATTTATGAATTGTTTCCCATCTAATTTTCATCAAACACCATTTAATTCCACTAAATTGTTATTCTTCAAGTTTTGTTTCATCATGTTTTGAGTATATTTAAAATTATATTTGGGTACATTTCTAGTTATCTAACTGATGCACAGACAAACCAGTATTATCATTATGGGTTTGGGTGGGGTTTTACTTATATTTATTTTTTGTAGCTTTATTTTGTGGATGCAAATACCAAATATCAAATTTATTCTGGAACATATATGAGTACTTTCCTTTGTGGTCTCTTCTTTAATTGCTATGTTTGTTTTTTTTTTTTTTTTTTTCATATACAGTGCAAAGATCATCAAAATCAATCTATATAGCTCTGTTCAGGAGATACCATAACTGAACACTTATGTTCTTAAACATATTGGATCATAGGTTTATAAACAAATATAACCCAATACATAATAGACTTTGTGTATATATTGACATGTTAGTTATCCTAAACAGAGACTTTTGATATGAGAATAATACGACCCAGGTCTATTATGTAGCATTATTTTATTGTTATCGTATGTTGTATGCTGTCTTCATGTTTTTGTTCATGTATGTTTTCGTTTAATTAAAAAAGGTAATGCTAAAATTGTAAATGGGACCTATCTTTCCTCTCACTAGTATATATTGGTTTCAAAAGTGTCAGTCTAATTTTCTTTTAGGTTTTTAACTTGTTTTCGTGGATCAGTGATGGTGAAGTAAAGAGCGCAGAAGTTTGAAAAGGAAAGAACAAGAAAATTCCACCGACAGCCAGGTCTCGTGAAACATTTCATAAACCATTCCAAATGATTGTACACCTCATACTGTAAGAAAATTGTATGCTTGGGATATTGGCAATTTAAAAGTGTTTGCAAGGCTAAGTTAAAAAATATAATGACATTTTATGATTTTGTATTGTAATACCAATTTTAAGTAAGATAGAAATATAGTGAAGGCATAAGAACAAAAGTTGTTTGATACTATCATGTGGGTTCGAATTACTCAGTCCACTGGAAATGGGGTTGTTCATACAAGTTACTTTAATTTATTTTTTATTTTACTATAATATCATATTAAAATGGACGGAAAATTCATCAATACATAGACCATTCGAAAGAATGCGGTTTTCTTTTTTTTTTAAATAACAAATACTTAATGGGGTCTATTTTGAATCTAAAACTGTTTTTAATTTATTTTTAATAAAGAGGTTATTGCAGGGGGTTTACGCTTAAATTGATAAAAGTCGAAATCATTAAATAACAATTAACAGCATTTTTCTGATGTCCAGGCTATTGAGACAAGTTAATGATTGAATGTTACATAGCCTCACTGCACCATATCAGACAGATGTTTTCTTATCTACTATGCGTCTTTTCTTTCTGTACTTTTACAAGTAGTTCATGTTTCTTCGGGGCTCATGGCTTTTAGAGGGTTTATATAGCGAATGAATACGTGGCGTGATAAGTGTTTGATCAAATTAATGGAGTAAGCATTCAGACTCAAAATGTGGAAACATCAATTGCGATCTATGACCTTGAACTTTACCCCCAATTGGATTCGTTTAGGATTAGGATTATACAAATATGCATTTGCTTGATTAATCTTTTTCATTTAGACCCATAAATGTGATTATTGAATCACATATCTCATCCCTAAGAGTTCATCATATGATATCAAAGCTGACAATAGCTTGTGACCTCAACCTTTCGGCCCAAATATCGATAAGGCTGTTCCTCTTATGTTTAGTAACAGACGCACACACACCAAAGGGTATTTACTCTAGTGTATAGGGATATATATGTGACGTTTGAATCCAACGAATTAAATCATAGAAAACATGACCTTTGGCTAACATTCGAAACTTTCTCCACACTTTGTAGATTTAAAGAAATATAAATTACATTAAATTACATTATCGCATTAGTTTATGACCATATTATATGATCGGTGAGCTAATAAGAGCTTGTTCTGTGACATGATTGATATATATTTGTCAGTCTAAAATTAATAAATAAAGAGGCTGAAAAATAAAAGAATTAAGATGGCACCACCAGTATCAGACAATTGATAAAGTTACCTATGATAAATCCACACACATATCACTATCCAAATCAACGCATTCAAGAATTATAGGAAAATTGATGCTTTTATGGGAAATTCAAATTGTACCAACTGTGGTGTTACATCATAATTGTTAGTCATACTCTTGCAAATCTCTATGGTTACTGATTTTAATAATGAATGTCTCATCAGTCTGTAAAGATCCTCACTAACTGCCCAACCATGCACATGTTTCTACGACGGCTCTCTGGGAGCCATGCACATAACATATTTGTTGGGATGGGATTCGACCAGTCATCATACATAAGTTATAGCAATAGCTTAACTATTTTTGGACAATACAATCAATAGTACACACGTTCTCATAGAGACCAATCAGCATCTAAAATATTAAATCAATGACTCAAGGAGCTTTTTATATAATGCATACTAAAGAAATCTGGGATCGCTGCAGTCTATCCCTATGCATTTTTTTCTGACTTGAAAAATTATAGCACACATCATTTGATATTAACTAGTCTTTTGATAAAATAAAAGAAAAGACAATTATAGATGGACAGCAAGTCTGGCATTATGAACCAAAGAACAAAAGGGCAGGCCTGATAACTGATTAATTAACCAGGGTTTTAATTAATTATGACAACAAAGCTGAGCTGAAAGAGTTATTTGGACTGCATTAAGTAGGTCAAAATAGGTGGCGCCACTAAAGGTACATTTTGCATTTTGGTCCCATGATCAATATGTCGGTAATTTTTGTGACGACAGCTGGCGACTTTATTGAAAAATCTGCCATTGTGTATGTATTTTTACTGGCAAGCGTCTTACCTTTGTGGTGCTCGAATAGGTTTTTGCCTCATAACTCGGAAAATTCAGGTTAAACTCTGTTCATACATTGCATGCTAAAGGTGTGCATTGGGCACATTATTTCAATTTTATATGCCAACAATAATTGTTAAACACTCTCGTACACTCAAAAGCGTCAGGCTTTCATGGTGCTCAAAATCATGTTTTTGACATTTAGCGCGAATAATATAGATCACAGTGACCTAATTCTGTCGATTTCAGGCAAAATTGATCAGGATCTATCACGGTTTAATTTGAAAGTTTCTAGGTTCAGCTTTTACGATTAGTAGTTAATATGAATCAGAAACTGCATGTGACTGGCGACCATATTGGATTTATGCAAATTAATCATTGTTCCACTCATAATATTTTGCTAGACTTTTAATATGTGCATCCATACTCATTTCCTAGACGAATGGGGACAAAATAATATCTGTTGCAGTTTGTGGTGGGTCATTCCTTATAATGACTGGACTTATAAAATCACAACTTATTTCGTGACTTTAATACAATGACTTAATTTGAAGGTAGCTTTTTAATTTTCTGAATTTGCAATCCTTGTTTTGCATACACAGTTTTGCGGTACAGAGCGTCGATGCGTGGTATCCCGTGACAGTGTTCTGCCCGCGTGTATTATAATTTAACAAAATATTAACTCCTCTTACAACAGAAGGGCAACAGAAGTCAAGGGTACATACTCTGTACATACATTCTAATATGTTTCCCAATACGTATGTCCGTCGAGCAGGAGTATCATGGGACATAAAGGCCCATGTATTGACTATATTTCAATATAATTGTTCCCAGCAGTGCAAAGCACTTTGGTTTTAATTCTTGTGGATTTACCTCTGGTCACATTGATGAATAATTTGGGGATACAAATGTACATTAGAAATTGCGTCATTTGTGGATAATTCGGCCTTTTATTCCGGATGTATATACAGACAAGTTGGACCACCAGCTATATGAATGAATGCCCATGGCCGGGGCTCTGTGTATTTTGATTAATACCGGCAATATACAGTTTAAAATAGAGGAGCTCAACTGGGTCTGTTGGACACGGTGACACCTAATGCTGGCCTCTTCATAATGTGTATTCAGAAAATTTCACGCGACCACCGTGACGTCACGGTTACGTCATTCCAATATGACTGCAAAGTTTTCACATACAGCGCCGTACAGTTAGGCTGAGTTAGCCATGCACTTCTCATATATAGAAATACAATACATCAGCGTCGTGATGTATTTGTATTTAATGAATTAAATGAATTTAATGAAATAAAGGTAGAGAAGAAAACGGAAAAAGAAAAAAAAACAGGAAGTCACGGTCTTTGGAACGGAGTATTATAATAGGCAGTTAGACCTATCTAATTTACCAACGATCCAATTTGTAAAAATGAATTGTAAAAATGATTTTGAAAGTCATAAGTTATTATTTTCCGTGTTTTTTTTCATCACTTAAATAGTTGAGACTTAAACATAAAATAATACGCCTATAGGTTGGCGTAGGCCTAATGTATAAAATAATTAGAACACAAGAGTAACTGGGAACTTAGCCAAAATAACTATAGGCTTGATATATTTATACTTGTATATATATATATATATATATATATATATATATATATATATATATGTATGTATATATATATATATAAATATATGTCAGCAAAACAACCACTACAACAAAACACGCAACAACAACAACCCCCCCCCCCGCCTAGTAATGTTTTTTTTTTATTAATAACACAACAAAATACATATACAATACACACATGAACACATAGTATTGACACTGACGTAATGCAAACACAATGAATGAATAATGGTAATAATGAATAAGATAAAGAGAAAAAATCATACTTATTACAAACATGTACACACATAAATTTACTTGATCTAAAAAATACATATTAGTCTCTTAAGCTTTGGTGATAATTCCATAGCTGTTTACATCCAATTGAGCATCTTCCATAATATGGTCAATACATATTTATTGGGTTAATAAATCAGCACACTTTTTTCCATTTAAGATTATGGGGCTCAAGTTTCCCTTTTAACTTTGCTTCTTTTCTTTCTATAAGAATGTTTTGTTTTAAAAATTCTATAAAAACTTTAAGGACTGGCTTATTCTCCTTATATCTGCAGACATAGATAAATCTTTTAAGTAGTAATACAATATAATTTCATAAATTCCCAACATCACTTCGGAGTAAGTCAAATTGTCATAAGTATTTAAAATTTTAAACATATTCATCAGTTTTGAAAATTCTGACCATATGTGTTTCACAAAAATACAATCCCAAATGAATGCTTCACAGTCTCATCCTCGTTCTTGCAAAATTTACAATGATTATCAGATCTTACACCAATCTTGCATAAAAAAAGGTTCAGTGTCAAACACCTATGTAACAATCAGTATTGAAAATATCTTAATTTAGTGGAAATTGTATTCTTGTATAAATATGTTAAACCTCTTGAAATAAAATCATCATTTTCTATATTCAGTTCATCTTTCCATTTCTTAATGGTGTTAATAGGTTTTATTTGTTTTTTCTTAATCAAACAAATATATATATATATTGATACCTTGCTCTGTTTGATTACAGTTTTTTATTTTAAATTCCTCATTTGTTCCTTCATCTGCATACATGTGTAATTTTATTCAATAATAACTTCCATTCTTTAGGTATTGCATCTAATAAACTCATTTTCATTTGTTGCGACATTTCTCCTCTAGTTCTTTGTCTATTAAGAATCAAAATCCAACAGTTTGCTTTTTTATTATGTTTCTTATAAACTTACAGTTTTTTTTCTTTTAATGCTTTATAAAAGGCCATTTTATAATTAATTTTCTGTACTAGTTAAACCAGAGTGATTGATTTATAACATTTGTTTCATTGATCTCTTCAAAATTAAAATTGCACCATGCCTGGATTACATTAAACCATGCAAGAGGGTGACATAAGTTTGAAAACTTTATGAGCATCATTTGATTTTAAGTTACAATAAAAAACAAAGAAGTCTAATTTTAAGATTTCATTTAATATCACTTTTAATTTGTTTAAATATGTTCTATCTTTTATTCGTTTTATCCAGGCTATATTTAACGCTTGTTCTTGTAGTGCGGTATCTGTCATTTCTAAACCACCATCTTCTTTCCCATTGACCATATAGTCTCTGATTGATTTGTATAAAGTACTGTGGAAATGCTGAGCAGGGGATGGAAGACAGAAAATGAATATATGAGTTGTGAATATATTTGGGATTTCAAAATAGTGATCTTAAATAATGTTACATATACCATCCCGAAAGCATTTTAAAAATACATCGTATATCACAAACTGGTCATCACTTGTTAATTTCTTGCTTTAATTTCTTGTCTAATTACCTATCGAAATGCTTAAGTAAACAAAATAGAAACATAAACTTATAAACACACCTCGTAGCCAAAAGCCCAATCACTTGCTGTATACTCACTGATATGTTTCAGAAAACAAAATAAGCAACTCGCCCCCCCCCCTTTCACGCCCGGTACACACACGTACCCGATTGCCAAAAGCTCCCCCCCCCCCCCCCCCCCGTAGTATAACATTCCATCCCTAAAGCATTTAATACACCGTATATCACAAATTGACAACGGCCTTTTTATTGTTTGTCGATATGTTTCATGTCCACTGCCCTGTTCACACTGACTTCACTGATCAAATGGTCAGTAGCGTGGTAACACGCGGACAATTATTTATGTATAAACTACCGGGGTCACTTGGTTAATCTTTCATGGCCAATAATAATAATCCTGACACTCAAGGGGCCGCAATTCCCGACCTAAGTGACACAGAGGTTTATTAATTAGTGCTATTTACGCCAGGTCTATGCAATGTATAGGGCTGTAGGCACACGGTACATGGTGAGTTTTATACAATGGAGAGTTCAATAATATTTAGTCCACGTTCAACTGGTACCTTTCTGATGTTATGAATTATCATTGAATTACAATGTTAAAATATAGGCATGTTGAATGTCACCTCAAGGTTTTATTTCTATATGTAATTAGTTGGTACATGTAGCTTATTTAGAATAAATTTAACTTGTTAAATTATGGACTTAATAAACATGTGATAGATCTATCAATGATACATATTTGAATCAACGTATCATATTTAATCCGGTCTAGTATAACTTTCCGCATGTCTGTTTGTATGTCTGTATGTCCGTGACTCTCTCTCTCTCTCTCTCTCTCTCTGTCTCTCTCTCTCTCACACACACACATACACTCACACACACACCATACGACCGAAACATGCATGTTTGAGGAAGGATTTTCTCACTCACCTATGCAGGTGTACTTCACAAACAGAGAGAGAGGGTACATATGCAGGTTATATAAGTTGTAATACACCGGTAAACAAAGTGGTCTTATTTCACAGACTTTCTTAAACCCTTCGAACCACTCTCACTTCATCCCAAAACAAACTGTAACACATCTTTTCATCGACAAGTACTCGTCAAACAGAGGCCCATCGCCTTCAATGAACGTCCCGACGTTCAATCCCCAACCCCTCAAGGCCGGATGAGAATTAAGAAAAACCTCCCAGCGGGGCCGGCCCTGTCAACGCTGGTAAAGTGAGTTTTGTTATAAATTTGAGCAGAACTAAAACACAGCCCCTATTTGCCCCGGAGAAAGGAGGTTCCTTCGGGTCGTCACGATGACACGCCAGAGACAATACACGTGCTTAACGGTTAGACTTGGGTGTTTGTATTTCAGGAGAGGGAAGGTTTATGTACGTGAAAAGGGGCCTTAGCTCAGTTACCATTTTCCCCGAGGATAATCTAAATATTTTCTGGCGGATCAAGTCAATGGCTGAGTAAATAATCCCTTCTTAAAGACAGAGAATAGATTTCAAGTCCACGCACAGTCAGAGAGGTCTTTCAGTATCGGACTTAATACTGATAGATAATGCCTTCAGCAGTTCTACAAATAATGCCTTATTTAAGCATGGATTTGGAGCTTTATATACACTTACTGCCGTTCTGTGTTTGAATATCTAGAATTCAATCTCAACTTCAATATGAGGCTATAACGGAGGCACGTACGTACTAGGCGTGCCGGAACAGACTAAGTGGTGTATGGTGAGTCACCCTATTTCATTTTTGTCTTAGCTAGATGTCCCTCTGCACATATATAACATATATACAAGGCCGGGACTATTGTTCATTTGCAGATGTTAGTGTTTATAACACTTATCTAGTTTAAATATGTCCCTGGTTCACACTTTTGTGTGATTAGGCAACATTAATCTTACTATATCTGTGTTACAATGTGCATTTATAAACATTACATAATTATATATAATATAGGTGTGCATGTATGTATGTTTGTCCCACACGCGGCGTATTTTCCTTTGTTCTTACTCTACGTTCATGCAAATCTGCTTGCATCACAGGGTCATGAAACGTGACCATGCAAGTATAGTTGCATGGTGACTTTCCAAATATGGCAAAGAACTGGTGGGTAGCCAAAAAAAAAATGACACGCGTGACCTTTGATCAAGGAGGCGGGGAATGTGGGACAAATCAGTTATAGCCCTCGCCTTAACGGCTCGCCTGCCATGTGACACAAGCCTCGCAAACCTCACGGTTTGCATTTCATTGGGCTATAACCAATACATGTAAATCATTCTAGCTTGTTTTTTTTTCAAGGAATTTTTAATGGTGATGTATAAAAGCAATTTTTCAGATGGGAAATGACAGAAATAAGATCCTTATATTGAGGTCTGAATAATCTCTTAAGATATATATATATATATTTTTATATATACAGATTTCTACATTAAATGAACCAGCAGGGCTATTCTTATCTCTCTCTCTCTCTCTCTCTCTCTCTCTCTCTCTCTATAAATATATATATATATATATATATATATATATATATATATATATATATATACACACATACATACTTGTAAAAGCTATTGTGTGCATTTACATGGCGAACAAAGCTTCGCAAAGACACTTTTTACATGCATATTTATATCGGAATGAATAAACTCACTTGCAGTGTATCATCTTGATTCGTTGAAATAGTTGGCCAAGGCCTCTTGTATGGTGAACAAAGGAACGTAACGGCTCGGAGTCAGGCTACCTACACAAACACACACAGACCAGTCGTGAGCTATGTTTTTGTACTTTCTAACAACACCTATGTGCGTTCAAATTCTGTTGTAACTCAGCATATCGGTAAACCCATATACTTGTTTATTGAATTTCTGACCATATGAATACAAGTATGGTCCGCCCGGATTACCGGACGCCAGCCAACACGTACGTAACCGACGCAGGGAATGACTTGTAAACATGCAGATGGATTTTCTGTTTGGTTTATAAGTTCACTTGTATTTTGTTGATTTTATTCATGGCTGGTGGCCTAATGTTAAGATTGTCGTTGTATACCACGATACTGATGCAACGGGATGGATGGCCGTTGCAGTACATTTAACAACCTGACTTGTGTCACGACTCAATCACCTATCTAATATACATGTATATGCCTACTGAGTCGTGTATCCACGGCTTCATTTGTGCTCCATGCATGGCTGAATAACATTTCTTATATGGAGTATCAAATTTCTGTGTGGTATCAAATCTATACTTCCTGATGTGGCGAAAAACGCAGTCATTAATTTTGGTATGTCACATTCCCTTTAAAAATAACATTGTTTTGGGTGTAACTGAAAGTATATAACACGGTAGCAATTAAACAGTTACACAAAACCCAACTTACAGTTTGCTCTAAAGACTGTACACTATTCTATGCATGCACACTCATTGGTAAAATAGAAGAATAAGAACTGTTTTAATTGGCACAATAAGTAAGGAATTTTTTTAATTATTAACAGGAGTAAGCGGCATGAGGAATGCCTTTTTGTGAGTGTATTTGAGTGTGTTTAGGGAGATGGTGTATTTAAACATTGAAACAAGGCTGGCTTGCGTAGTCCGAGCTTAGAGGAGTTAGCCGTAAACCAAGATCCTCATAAAAGCCGAGCCAAGCTGTCAGTGGTTCGCATAATAAGCATCAATAATCGATAGAGCCTTTTGCTGTTATTTTAAATCTAATTTTAGCGTCGCTATAGAAATTTCTGGTAATGGTAAACCATGAATATTTCAGTACAAAGTAAACCACTACACAAGGAAATGAATTGCAGAATAAGTTGCCTTCCTATATCTTGGTACTGTCAGTATTGTTTTACAAAGCAGTCTTTTTTAGTACATATAGAACATTTATACCTTTCTTTTTTCTACACCTATTGAGTGTGTGTTTTGTATGCAATCTGAATGTGCGAGTGCACATATATATAATGTGTATCCATGTTCATATGGTGACATCTGTGCATATGATTGCAATTTGTGCATACATTTTTCAAACCATAAATTGTATGTACTAACGTATTAACCGTTTTTGCGTTTAGACAGGCCAGAGGCGACTTCGTTCGGTGCGGACTTTTCACGGGCCGAGTTCGGACCCGGCCGGGTTATTAAGGTTCCGAATTCGATAAACTGACGCAGTTTCTGATAGATGGCGCTGAGATATATCCTTCGCGAAATAAAATCAGTTTTCAAAATATGAATCATTTAGGAACGCACTTGGGTTTACTCTCGCCATTTAAAAACCAAAATACTGGCACTGCTGAGGCAACGCAGGAGTACCTGACAAGGACTTAGAACCAGAATCCTTATCAATTGGACTAAAGACATCAGAACGTGACTTGGAGAAGTAAACGATGGCGGTCAAGCTGGTCTGTTTTGTTTAAATTAACCTGATCCCCACAGTCCTTATACGCTCCACCCATTTGACCTAATTATGCAAATGAGCTTTGATGCAAAGAAAGCTTTCCATGTAAATATTCTGTGTTTTCTTTATATTTTAAAAATATTTTTCTCATATGAATTCAGTGAAAGATAAGGCATTAGTATATTACGCAAACCATGGGCAATCCTGTCTAATTTGTTTAAAATATATGCGGACACGGGTACTGGTACAGACTATAGGCGTTCCTGTTAATTTTCGTAGAGTTGCCCAAATAACGCTATTTTTGCGCTTGTCAAGTGAGGACAATTAGGTCAATTGCTGTTTAAAATAGAAGGAGGAAGTTCAGAAAAGAGTGCTTAGATTTGCATCGACAGAATGTAAGTTAAATGGAAACTATAGCCATCTACATTATAAGGAATGATAGCCTGTTCCATTTGAGGTGTCTCTATTGTGGGGTGTACGTGTTTGCATTCACGTATTCGCCCCCCCCCCCCCATATATTCCCAGGTTGATTCGTGCATAATTGACTTTACATTTGTGAATATTCCTTGATAAAGCTTCTGAGTCAGGATCATGTACCGGATGCACACCAAAATTTAATATATCCCCAAAATGCCCCGAAAAGTTCATGAGATTTCGTTTATAATTGCGTGAGTTATGTTGTGAACAAACACACACACGCAAACGCACACACGAATGGGGTTGAACGCAATAATTGAGAGATTTCTTGTTTAGCTGGTCCATGGTCCGTCTTCTCAAGAGCAAGTTGAGTACAAGCTTTCCTGGCTTACTTGTACACCATACATGATGGAAATAGTTTTCTATGTGGCAAGGTAAATGATAAAACGAGAGATTATTATAACTTAAAGGGACCCAGTCACCTGTAAGGCATATTGAATTTACACGAAAAATACCTTCTTCCCTTTAAATAAATCTGTACCGGTACCTGCCAAAATATTGCCCTGAAACCGATTGCTTACTCGTGTAAACCAGTGTTAAAAATATTGGATCGGGCGCGATCACAGGTGTCAACATAAACACAGCGTGTGGGGCCATGTGCATCGCGGAGTCACAACATGTGTTAATCAGGTGATGTCCTGACTGGCTTGGCCAATAAAATGTATAAAACAAAACTGAACTGGTAGTGTGAAAGAATAGGCATAATATTGTGCCTGCATGATTATGTTCCATTAAGCATTTCATGGAGTAGACAGTCACATTGTATAACAGGTCTACCATACCGATATAGATTAGCTCGAATACAGGGATAACAATTAATCGTGATGGCGTTTACCGACGCTGCTCTTCATAAAGCACACCTATGCCGAGGACTTCATGTTATCCAATGGTTTCACCTCGGCGTGTACTTACTCTTAAAATGATATTTAGATGAGGCACAAAACCTTTAAGAATACAAAAAGAGTCTATCACCGCAGGGTGCTAAAAAGTAACATTGAGTTACACCTCATAATTACGACCACCAACGTCGCATTTTTGAGGTGGATGTCTAAGCGATGTTTGATATAAAGAGAAGATAAGAATTGGGACTCAAAAAAAGTTTTCGTTAAACTCAGGTAGTCGTAAGACGAGGATTTACGGTATTTTTCCACTAAAACGGGCGCCTTTTTGTAAATACAACACGAAAGCTGACAATATGATATATCTCACGGTTTCCAAAGTACTCCCAAATTCGAACAACCGTAGGGTTCCTGATATTAAGCTCAAGATTCAATAACCGAGCACACTGCACCGACGCCCGTGACATCCACAACCTGACAACGTCCAGAGGATATGGATCGATCACCTAATAATTATTCTCACACATCAACTATCTTAGTCCTGTGGATGCGATTAGTTATAATATAATGGGCTTTGTTCAAATGTCATGACGACGCCAGCCACTGTCCGGTTATAAGAGATCACGAATGGTGATGGGACACTGCTTGGCCTTTTGAACATCAGATTTTACTAAAAGCTGGGATGGATATACATGGAATTCAGAAATCATATTGAGTGGAATCTCTCCTAGTGAGAACCTCCATAAATTGGGCATTTCTATATCAAGTAGGCAGTTTTTGGCAGTCCCGTTTTTTTTTTTTTTTTTTTGTTCTCCTCCTCCTTATTATTTATCTTGTGGTCAGGACTTCCATATAATGGACACCTCTACAAAGCGGGCAGTTTGGCCGAGTCCCAAGGGTGACCACAATATAAAGGTGTCACTATATATATCCTGTTCTTTAGACATTTTACCGGATGTCTTATACTATAAATATTCTCATTTGCGTGGACCATCTGGCGTTATTGAATACGTGAAACGTACGTTTTCACCAATTGAACACCATGGATTAACATTTCCTATAATTCTACATACATCTTATACTTTTACTGGCCGCAAAGTTTTCAGCTAAGTTCCCTTATACACGGAATGCAGAATAAGTGTTGAGAGATTTCCGGCACGGTAACATTCTGCATGCCGGATCGACATTCCATACATAGAGAATCAGAACTCTTTTGGAAATTAAGTAAAATGTATATTCAGATAATGTCCTGTTCTCGATATAGCAAATTATAAAATTATAAAATTTTCGGGGTAAATTGCATTTTCAGAATGAAATTGTTAACAGAAGAAAAGGGGACTTTACCTACGACAACAACGTGTTTCTGGGGGATCAACTGTACAAATTGTGCAACGCCTTATATATGAGCATTTACCGTATTTATAGACCCACTACTTTATATCGCTGTCAAATACGTAATTCACCACCTGGTCTTGTCCCCTGAGACAGGGTTGGAGCTGGATATGATATGTAGAGCCACACTGGACATTCTCACGGGATTCTGATCGACTGACGATCACCGTAGAGTGTTCTCTGTACCTAGTTGACCCCTGCGAGGCTTAATACAGATCGATCAGGTAGAAACAGCATGAAGATGAACATATTGTTTATCAGAAATAACCACATTATCGCTAAGCAGGCCTATTATCGCTCAGTATGTGTGCTAACGAAGTTCATGTCATGAAATTCATGTTCTCCACATGTTCCAATGTTATATGTAGCGTTAATTAGTATTACAAACAAAACAGAGACTACAGCTATAGTTTAGATATGATTGGTAAAAGTAAAAAAAGGTGGGGGTTTATAGTCTGATATCACCAACGACGTCAGTCTCATCCGACTTTACACTTTGCCATCCTAATCTTTCGGGCTTGTTTATTCTTGTAGCTTTTCTCTGCTCCCTGGGGAGCATACAACCCAAGCAGCCATAACAGGCGCCAATAGGTTAATCTTTCTACATGTGCCTGCCTCCCATTACCAGTACCCATTAACTCCTGGGTGGAATGAGCGCACCCTTGTGGTAAAAACTTTGCCTGGGAGTCTTAGAGCAGACGGCGGTCTGAACAGGTTGCGAACCCACAACCTTGCGGTCACAAGTCCAGCGCCCTGAACATAATGCCATAACGCTCGACCTGTACCTTTGCTGGTCCAGGTATTACGTCATGGAGTGATATAACATATGAATGAAATTTATCAGTTAATTTTGCTTTGTATTGAAAATGTGGTGTTGAAAGTGTTACATATAATTAGCTTTAATCAAGCACACGTACGGTATTTTTGTCACATGGAATTTTCCCGTGACTGACGTCAGTTACCTAGCTGACAGTTGCAATGGAGAGCTGATAGATTAATAAAGGCACACGATCTTATCTCTGATCAAATGAGTAGTTTTCTTTCCAGTGAGGAATTGGACTATAATTAAAATAAGAAAAATATAGTCAAATATGTTACATGATAATGTTATGCATATGATTTGGAACGCATTGGTCCTGTCATATATGATAAACTGTGCAAAGTGTAAGTTAATTATAATTTGATAACAATGAAACATTATTAATTTCAAGAATCGAATGAGAAATATCAAACTGGTAGAGAACCAATACAGTACATGTATATGTCAATATTCAATTTTCCCAGAGCTACTCTGTATTTTCAGCAACGATGACAGATTATATATTTCATGTCAAATTACCATTTGCTTTTTTTATCAACTGGAATGATTGCACGACAGGAACTTTTATCAAAAACAAGACACATACCGAGTAATATCGGCTTTCCGTGCTTGCGTGTGCGGGTTCCCCTTGGTCACTCATGTGATATATATATATATATATATATATATATATATATATATATAGTACAGCAGGGATGTTACAGTCTTTTTCTGAACAGGTGCTTTAAAGGGGAGGGGGGGGGGGGGTCAGCTTGAGTAGAGAGCTCAACGTAACGAGACTAATAGATTGGCCAGTGATTGCAATAGGCGATGGAGGATGTCTGCACACTAACTGGCCTGAACGAGCCCCCTTTATCTGACTGCGGTGTACGCTGCCTTGGCATACCAGAACTGGGACAAATCGACCATGCGAGGACATATTTATTGGCAAGGACGATGAATTATTGGTCTGGTGCTGTAGAAGGTGAAGGCGCGAATACTGACCACGGATGTACTGTCGTCTGCTCAAGCACGGAATCTTACGGAGCTTACAAATAATAAATGAATCATGCGTTCGAGCAGATATAAGCTTTATATTAGAGGGGCGGAGTTGATAAAGACAAGCCATTTCAGCGTCTGTCGTCTGTTTGGAAATTGGACATGCTTGCTAAACAGAAAAGATATGGACTAACCACTGCCAAAGTCAATATGTAACCCAGATCTCTGCAGTCCATCTGACCAGAGAATGCTTGTTTATAGAGCCTCTGTATGATGCATCTCTTTAAAATATAGTTATGTTTTCATAATAAGGAGGTTATGTTTTCATCCATATCTGTTTGTCGGTTTGTTCGTTAGTAAGTAAAAAACTATACTTAGCTGATTTTCAAGAAACGTTAAGGAAGGGTCGACAGGGGAAAACACATTCACACGCATTCATACTTTGATCAATGTTCGGGTTTTTTTAACGGTAAACCGACCCGGTTGAAACTCTTACATACACTCCAAAAGAGAAAAAAGACATGAGTTAACAAAACAATAAAATATATTAAAATACACTTACATTACTCTAGAGAGGCGTTCCATACACACACACACTCACACACACACACACACACACACACATATATATATATATATATATATATATATATATATATATATATATATATATTTCGATGATCACAACAGTCCACAGAATCAAACACAATCACTAAATCCTGTTTACTCCTTCATGTTCACAGCACACAAAAGTTCACTTTTTTACACTTCTCCAGATCACATGTCAACGCGCACACGTGACATCGGAATTTCAGTTCCTATCTCAGTCCGTCCTCACTGTATACATACACAGCGATTCGCCGGTGCCTCACGCTACCAATCAACACAGTTCCTCACCGAAACACGCAAAAAGGCTAAAGGCAAAGTCTAGAAAGCACTGACATATGGACTCACAGCCTCCTCTGGAGGATTACTGAAGAAGTGTCTCTCACAGCTGATGTCACCTGGATTCATCTAGCACGAAATACCTGAATATACCCCCGCACGACAATATTCAGTTTCAGTATAGTTTCGCGTGTATCGTCCTGGGCTGTTACTGGATACACTCACGGAAGACACACATCGCCGGATTACCAGTCTGTCGGCAACTGCGATTTCGACTCTGAAGTCCGTGACAGGAGTATCTACGTGGCTGACGATCTACGCTCAGGAATATCGTCTCTCAGCTCTACAGATATAAACATGAACCAGCCTCTGGACCTAGGCATTTGTAACGAGTTATTCCTATTAATGGATTTAATACGCCTGCTGACGTCACGATTCCTGACCGACATCTGACCAATCATCTCACAGAAATATACGGCTTGTTATTAATTATATGAATACTAAAATGGACACACCTCCAGAGAGCAAACCCTGAGAAGAAGCTAAATAATCAGGTGCCTTGCTTTTGATGTCTACAATAAACACCGTTGGTAAAGAAACGTCTATACATAAAGCGGTTCCAACGGAATTAAACTGTACTGAAATTAACATCAAATGAGACACTGGTTTACTCTAAACTAAGTTCTAACGCTAACATCTAAACATATTAATGTACAATAAATTATAAAAAAAACAATCATCTGGTTATACTCCTTACTTAAATGTGCAATAAAATATCTAAGTCACAGTCCTCTGGTGACAATCATATACATTTACAAGCATAACATCTGCACTCTCAGCAAGTATCTTTGGTGTCAGCTTACTCTTACACAACATTCCATTCTGTAACACTATCGACCAAACAAGTTTTCAACACCATGGGACCTCGGCCAAGAACTGGCGGCCCCAGGCTGTACTGTATAGGGGGCCAAGCTATGGTAGAACCAATATTGTATAAGGGCGGGTGCTACAGGGTTGATCTGCTGAATCAAGGACTCTGCTCATAGGGGTCAGAGACCTTGTTCTAAAGAACATGGTGTATATATCATAAGGTGTTCAATGCTTACGTTTTACACGTGAAACTAACATTTTACAGCATATTTAGTCTTTTCCTGTGTATTATGTGTTTCTAGGAGATAACATGATATAAGCAAATATAATTTTTATGTTTTATTATGATATCTTTTCTAAACATTTCATGTAATTGATCAGTCGATGTAGGTAAGACGTAGCTTAGTGGTTAAATTGTCAGAATCTGAGTAGACGGGATCTCCCGTTTGGACCCCACCGATGTCTCAAAGGCCAACATTTATAGAACCTTAGAGGTTCGCTTTATGCTCCTATTCCGCTATCTACCGTTTAACTATACGCATAATCTCTTAATCATTTTATATAGCGTCAAAAAGGGTTGAAACTCGTACATACGTTAAAATGACAAAACTCATTTATCTCGTACAGGGTAAATGCACGCATACCCTCCCGGCGTTTAAAAATAGGGATGCAAGTCTACCAATCCCGTATCTCTTTGTAAAACACATGCAATAACATCAGTCTATATCGCGAGGCACAACTACCATTAAAAAATAACGGATAATCATATGGTGCTCCAGTTTTATCTCTGAGCCTAACATTCAGTGTAGACTTTGGATATAAAGGTTAGTGTTATATTTTGCAGAGAGAAAATTCTTTGTACCTTTTTTTTACGCTGGGGCTTCACATATATAAATCGGAGTTTGACAGGTTCGAAAATAAGGAAATGAAATGCTATTAAAAGTAGAAAAACCCATTTTATTGAATCCATCCAGAGGTCCCGACCAATATTGTGTGTCTTGTATTTTATCCCTAAAATGATTTACGAGTTGTGAGGACCTCGTGATATATACGAGACGGAGGGGCCGTTAGACCCCCTGCGAAGTGCCAAGAAGGCTTTCCCGACAGGTGTAATGCAGTGATGTAGCTATTGATTGAAGATACAAGTTGAGGCATATGATACCAGTAACTCTACAAACCCCATGCATGGCATTGCATTTAGGCGGGGCTAGGTGACTACAAAATTACGGGGAGAAACCGGGGTCATAGATGCTGTTTGTTTCGCTGTAGCTGAGTTTAATATCTGTCAGAGAAAGGTCCAACATTACAAAAGCAAGAATTAGTAAGAGATATGCTTGGCGGCTGGCTCGTAAACAACTTGGAGGCTTGACAGGATTTCTATTGCGCTCACTAGCGCGGGCCCGGGGGATTTTTTTCGTTTGCCACTCAGTTCGGTCGCCGAGGTCCCATCTCTTTCTTGGCAGAGTCGCGTGCAGCGAAAAGATAACAATAAACCCTTCTTATTCTGATCACTCCTCACAATACAATATCAGTTTTCTTCTCACTTTTTTCTCTCTGTCATATTATTGACTGCACACCCCTGAGCCGCTTGAGCAAGAATATAGTGCGAAGCCCGCCAGCAGGTCTCGGCTAGGACCGCCAAATCGTTAGCAAACCTCTGCGTCTTGTCGTATGAAAGTCGTCGTTGTGTTGAAGATGAATGTTTCTTGTCTGCGATAAATGGCGGAAATCTGTCCTCCAGGCTGAATTATTTGTTGTTCTTCATGATGCTGTATCAGTCGCAGACATCCGCAGAAATAAGAGCGAATTTACAACGGTAATGTTGAAGATACAACGAGCGATCCCTAGCCCGGCCTCGGTTATCGTGATATAGAGGCTTAAACAGAAAACAGGAGTCATATCCACAAAATGCCTGCTCTTACTGGCAGCCCCGTGTTTACAATTATACATACATATATATATATATATATATATATATATATATATATATATATATATATATATATATATATATATAAGGCTTCTTCAAATACGTTTCTATATTGAAATAAGATCAGTATCGTTATATACTTATAGCTCAATCATCCTGTCAACAATTTATATCTGAAATAATCTCGTCTCATGTAAATATGTATGTTTACACACACAATTGAATGTATAAATATATTGAATATGTCTGTATACTTGGAGAGAGAGAGAGAGAGAGAGAGAGAGAGAGAGAGAGAGAGAGAGAGCGCTAGTTTTATATGTTAAGTGCCAGGGTGGTCACGAAAATCCACAATTGCTTTGTTTAAAGATTTCCAAATCACTTACTCTTTGTCATTCTTGAATGTCAGGCCCATTAGTTAAACTTCCCATTCATAAATTAAGAAAACTCCCATACATCCATCTGTAAAAAGACACAAAATTATTTATCTTCGCGCTTGGGTGCTGATGCGACCACATGAAAGGATACAGGAGCCTTTAAGAAGAGCTCCAGCCTTAGGAAACCAAAGAAACGTGTAGTTGTGGACACAATATAAACCAGATAAGAACAATCAAGCCACCACGTAATGCCGCATTTTTTATTAAAGAGACCGGCTTTTGTTAAGAGCCGCTGAGAGAACACGCGGGATTTAAGTGCTATCTTTGACTGTTTCCACGCACCAGAAAGACGGCCCTACTTTCCCCTGGTAGATAATGATTTCATGTGCCGCTTCAGAGGTCCTTATCTTAATTAGTGAAACTACTAAGTGCACTCATTAATACAAACGACGCTTAAATGAAGACCTACACTAGAACGCAAAGGCACAGTTTTGTCACAAGGTCCATTCAAGATGATTTTATCCGAAGTAAATCGCTATGCGCTATCATCTGGCTTTGATTAACCGGGGAGTTATCCAAACAAAAACTGAAAGCTGTCAACCGAACGACAGGATACCACATTTGTGACAGCAATTCAAGCGAATTGCCAACAATTTAGATAAATCAACAAATTAAACGCAGAAACATCCCTTTGTGCTGTACCTGAGTATTCTTTTATAATAACATTCAGCTCATAATTTGACGTGATATTTATTTAATGTCTGCCCTTGGTTAAACATTTTTTGTTGTTGTATTATTCCATGTTATTTATATCCCTGTTATACATAATAGGTCTATATACACCCGGCTAGTTGGGTCCTATTGTACAGTGTATACAACATGTTTGGCCTTTCAAATTATCATCCCTAGTGCCCCTTTAAAGTATTACAAAAAACAAGTAATACAATGAAAACGTGCTTTCATGTACAAAGTGACAAACCGGTTCTTGGCGGTTCGTTTCAGAACCCAAATGGTTCTAACTGGAACCATCGTTCCTCCTGGAACTCTTTTGTCCTTTAAAGATAACCCATTAACTCAATACACTCAGAAAAAACCTTAAGACTTAGTTTATTTAGTCGAAATTTATATTTCGAATTCTTCCCTTATTACATTGTCTCATTTCTGTTTGCTTCAGATATTTTTACCATTAACAGTTATTGGTCCTGTCATTTGATGTGACCTGTGAGAGTATGTAAGCTACATATGAAGTATTAGAGCGTTATGGCCCATAGGCCATCGATTTTAATCTTTAAATTTAATTGATTATATTCATAGGCCTGGACAGTCGAGAAGCGAAACGCTCAGCTCTCTCCGCTGGCGACCCAGGTTCGATCCCCGGGGTGGCCATGAGAGTGGGATGTAGTGGCCCGTCCAAGGTTGGTTCTTCGGTTTCCTCCACCCATAGATACTACCGAACGCCATAACCATAACCTCGATTAATTATTATATTTTTTGTCACAATCCATGTAAAATGAATAAAGTTTAAAGTTTATAGGAACCTGAACTATTTGATCGGTGAAAGTATAAATACAGTAAAGCGTCGTTTATCAGAACAAAGTTTATCCGAAATTGTAAAGTGAGACCTAAACATTTGATCGTTTATCCAAATTCCGAACTGTAACGATATTCCGAAAAGATCCTCTTATAAAAGCAAATGTACAGATATCAGCAGGAATAAATAATGACGATTAATTAGAGGATCAAATTAATATATATATATATATGTTTATATATATATATATATATATATATATATATATATATATATATATATATATATATATATATATATATATATATAGGCCATTCAACATCAAGAATCCGGACCTTATGAAGGGCTAACGGAGACAGTCACGTTATCGGAACACTTCCTGTACCGCCGCCTGGCGGTATGCTGTGGCATTGTAAAGTCTCGATCAGAATTAAGATATAACTGAGACTATTTATAACGCCAAATGTCGAGGCATATATACATGCATAATTTACACTGTGTGTTTTCTGCTCCTTTGAGATAACGCAAAAGAGAGGGAATAGTCTGTTTACAACTCTGACATACAGTAGCATTTAATATTCAGAGAATGGATTGTCAAATCATTAGACGTGATTATGCACAAAGGGGCTTTATCTATGTGGTGACAATATAACCGCCCAGCGTGGCAGGTTCTATAGCTCATTAGATGTTGTCATTCTGGTGATTTTGGGGATAAACAAGAATTCATGAATGTTAAACGATTCAGATTATCGGCCTTTATCACCGTAAACGGGATGCTTCCTGTCCATCAATGATCACAAGCACGTCGCCATGGTTTATGAACCCTTATATGTTTTCTACAGTTAGCACTAAATCTATATAAAAAGTCCCAAAGAACAGGATCTCTTTATAAAGCGATGGAAAGGGCGCGTGTATACAAACACACACATATAAATATATATATATATATATATATATATGCATATTTATCCTAAATATAAAATTATATGAATATCATATATAAATAATACAAAATATACATTAAATATAAATATCATACTGGTAATACGTACATTATATACAAATAATAATGTGGTATTTGCAATACTTAAATAAGTAATATATGAATAAATAAATAAATACATATGTAAATATATGTATATATATATATATATATAGTTTTTTTTTATATAATACCTTAATAAATTTTGTTTTTGTCTATCTTGCCTGGTTACCATTCTATTTATTCTGTCCCTTTTTATCTCATCTGATATTTATAGGAACGATGAACACAGGGATTTATCAATGCATTATACATGACGAGCCGTCAGACGAAAGCGCTATAGTTACCTGCAGACATGAATCTGACACCCTTCAATGATGAAACGGTGACGTGTCATCAAAGTTCAGTTTCCAACAAAGGTACCCAAGTACACAGATCAGAATCTACCTGGAGTGTAATTATATCCAAGATATTACAAAATAACAGGGAAAACATGAACACGTGAATCCTCGTTCTGTCATCGATGAATATGTATGATTACACACACACATGCACACACATGCACACACATCAAAACATCGGTGAATGCATGATTCAAAGGTCAAACATACTGTATAATTATTCTTTGTATACTAAAGATTAAAAGTAACCTTCAAAGCAACCAATCTTTCTAGTTGAATGTTGAATATTTGGGTGGAGATGCAATTAAAGTGAAACATGCATGACATATGATGTAAATATGTCATGATGCATGGTCTTACAACTAAATTGTCCCGAAATCTAAAACTGATCTGAGCAAGAAAGGTTTAAATAGGTTGCAGTACGTACAATCACTGTCAAGAGCGACCGAAGTTACAAAGTTTTACCGGACATTATATACAACTTCATATACAGTGGTTGATATTTTGTTCGCGAGGGTTTTAAATTTCTATTTTTTTTTATAGTTCGCGAAAGAGACATTGTCACGAAAATAAAACTTCGTGAAAATAAATCACAAATAAACAGGCATCTCACACATAATATCCCAGCATCAACAAATTTACATATTCTTTTCTAAGTAGTTATCAAAATCATTATATATCTGTCACTGTTTAAAGGCACCGATTCACCTACCTTTGGAAAAAGAATTTTCGTGATATCGGGCTTCCTCTGTGTATATATTAATGATCTAAGGGTAATTCTGGTAATTAAAAGTTCCCATCCTTGGTGAAGGATTTATGAACTTGTTTATCAACCACGTCTTTGTATAAACACAGCCATGTTGACAAAAGTGGAAAACGTGTAACCTAAGGTGGTAGGTTGCATATACTGTGGTTGCCTTTTTGTTCGCGAGGGTTTTAATTTTGCGATATTCCCGAATAGGATGTAATCGGGAATATTAAACCCTCGGGAATAAGATGTCCCATCAACTATAAGATGAACAAGAGGAGATTATGCGTCTGCACTAACTGATAAGTTATAACATCTGAAAACATGATTCATTAATCAGGAATCTAATCGATGCATTCTATCAGAGCCAGTCCCTGCAAACATGCATAAAGTATTTTAAAAAATCACCTCGAATATGTCAAGTGTGACACAGGTCTTACTATATAATGACTGTAACAGAACTGAGTGGGGTATTGTAGGATTTATTCTTATTTCATCATAAACACAAATACTGCAACAGTATTTTATATAGGTTCTGGTGCAATCGCGAAAATGAAACCCTCTCGAATTGTATAAAATGAAAATATCGCGAAATTTCAGACACGCGAACATGAAGCAAACCACAGAATATGCATGCGGAGGTAGAAAGGTCATGTTTTTGCAAAATGCCATATTCAAAGCTCTGGTTTTAATTAACTTGCCGCCAGATGCCCTTGTTTAATTTGTTATGATTATTTTAATTGGGACCCCACAAATAATAAACACGTTGATATTAACAAAAAAAGCAGCATGTGTGCGGTGATATCCACGTTTTCTGGTTTATTTTTATGAAAGCTCCAATGAATTACCTCTAGTTTATAAAGGTCAGATAGGTGATTGGGCCCCTTTTATAAGACTTTCCGCTTATTCGCTGTGACTAATGTCCTCGTAATAGTGTTAAGATTTTGCGTGCATATTACGTCATTGATATAATAATAGTTATGTAAATTGTGTAAGTCAATTTAGGGGAAGATCGTAAAAATTAAAAACTTGCAAAATACTCAAGGAGTGGAAATCGCGAAAATAAACCACAAGATTATATATATAAAGTCAAGCACTGTTTACTTGTGACTCGTGTATTTACATATGTCTGTACACGCATGATAGATGTAAAGCAGGATAGGGACAAATAGAAGCGGTTTGTATTTCAGGATAAAGCAATTAAATTTCCTTAAGTACGGAATGCGTCATACAGAATGCAGGATGCGGACAAAATCGGCATAGTCTAAATTAATAAGGTGAGATTCCTTTTGCGCGTTTCCGGCATGCGGAATGCGTATCCGGCAAAACGAAGAGCGATTTATACCGGTTCCGCATAGTAACCAGTGGTAACACTTAGAAAACATGCATGCCCTCTTGCCGGTAAATATGAAATTTCTCATCGTGAATTTAGAATGCGACACGCTGAAGAGTCTTAGCTTAAGTTCTTCAGAACGTGGACATTACAGTTAAAGGTACAAGTATACGTAAATATTTTATGAATGCAGGCAAAAACACAAGGTTTTTTTTATTAAAAGTTAATATAACAAAACATATTTAAAAGATTGAACATTTATTTGTATGAATAAAAGCTTACATCTTTAATGTATACAGGTACATAATCAATCCTCAATATACAAAAATACACCTTTAACTATAGGATACAACGCTGCTACTACAATAGGCCGATTCAGTATTCAATTTATATGTAATAAGTGTGAAATATTTGAAGTCTATATTATAATTAGTATCTATGTTGGTATATAATTTATGAAATAAATAAAACTTAAAATCTGCATTCTAAAGAACGCAAGTCTCCACCATGTGGGGTCCTCATTGTAAGATGTTCCCAGAATAGTGTTTGCATTAACTTATACGGCCCACATACCCGTATTCAACCACATTCGTGCATTAGTGATTGAACATTTGTGAATATTCCTTGGTGCCGTTCCTGAATCCGGATCATGTCCGGGTAAATACACACAAAAATCTAATAAATTCTTCATTGATCCTTGAAAAAGGCACTTAAAATTTCATGAGATCCCGTACATGACTGTGTGTGTTATGTTGTGAACAAACACACAAACGCACACACACGCGGGGATAAACGCTTATACCGTCCCATCAGAGGCAACATATACATGTATTGACCAGTACCTGAAATTTACTTGACGTCGACTTTTCAAGTACATGGTAGTCGCAAGTACCATGCAAATTCTATAATTTATTAAAAATGACAAGCATTAATACAGGGAAAGAACTGGTAATTATCTAATATTTACATGCACTTGGCCTAAGCCTGTTGTGTTTAATAATGGAATTGGATATATGAGCTGAGGAGTCGAATGTAAGTATACAGCGTTATATGAGCGGCTATGTAACTCATGTCCATGCGTGCGTGTGTGTTAAGAGTGAAGTTTTCCAGATGACAGCTGAGCGGGGTGACCGCAGGTACAGTAGTTTAGAAGTACGTCTTCATTATAAGCACCTTTGGGCTTTTACACAGAGGCCTTGTCTTATTTACAGCCTGGCTAATCAAATGTTAGATCCTGCCTCAGCTCGCTGCCTGTGGAAGGATACTGCACCAAATGATCAACATTGGCTCTCACCCTGAACGCCGCCTGCTGCTTTTTTTCTAAAATAGAACAACCTTATATACACATATAGAATTTTTTTAAAAGTCATGGAATCACGGACGGCCAGTGTGGAGGAGAGAGTCGATATTCAATCTATAACCAACCCCACAACCCAACTACTCAAACTATAATCAATATCTTTCAGCCAGATGATTGCGTAGAATGTTTAACCGAAAAAGACATAGAAAGAATTGACGGGTTTTACGTATATGTTCTTATAATATACATGCAATAATAGTATATTGTATCAACGGACTATTCTCGTAAACAAACACACACACACACACACAAACATACACGAACGTTTATGAGCGCATACCCTCATGGCGGAGGCAATAAGATTATTTCTAACAAAAATAATTTAAACGTCCTCAATCATTACTTTCCCGTTGTATTCTACTAATTACCCGAACAGCACATATATGCAGTCTGGATATAGTGTACGAAGTGTAACATACAGTGTCACAAGTGCCCGATACCTTGAGCTTTAACATCGGTTACCTGTATCGTGAAATCCTTCAACCAATGGTTCATTTATTACCATAAACCAACAGGCCAATCGGGACATATACAGTGAAAGAATCTGTAAGAACCAGATTTAATCGCTGCAGTTTCTCCTTCAATATATGTGGTGAAGTCTTGTCAGCTCTTGAATGCAAATTACATTTCCAGCACGTCTGGTATATTGTGTTGTGATTTTCCTTGCATGATTGTCATCTGCATATAACACAGCTACATAAAGATAATGAAGATCTCCTAGGCTTGACCTGATATCGCCAGCCGCCGTCTTCATATATCGCACAAGATTTGTCACAAGTGAGACAAGGTAACGATCGTCCAGCTACAGCCTTTTGGAGTCTGTGTGGGGACAGATATGGCTATGACCTCATTGTCTGTATCTGATAAAATGACAGTGACCATGGGACTGACTAGTAACTTCTGGTCCTTTGCAATCCGTAACTAAGCAACCGCATATATACAAGTCACTGACTGGACATCCGTATTACGCTAGAACGTTCGAAACTTGTTTTTGCGCCTACAATGGACAACATTAAGAAACTATACATTACTTTAACTGTATCTTTCGAAACTATTTTTTGTGTCTGTATTTTCCCCAATCGTGTTCGACTGAGTTCTTTTTGGTTTTTATGCGAGATGCTCAATTGAATATAACGGTCGTACACGTGGCGCCACCGTAGCACGTTAGGGATAATATGGTAATCGAATTTTTTTCGCGGATTCACCGAGGGTTCCTTTCGTCCTACATCTTCCATTAATTAAAAAAAATATTGTAAATTCTCAAAATGAATTGGTTTTTTTTTTACGCATGGATGTAAACGTCCATGCATATCATATGTCGATTGAAAAGATGTGCCCAGTTATCTTGGGTGTATGGGCATTGAAAATAGATATGTTCTAACATATGTTCAACGATATATTAATTATATTAGAACTTCGTAATGACTCGTGACTAATTACTGTTACAAAGTAACACACTTTGAGTGCCACACTTTGAGAGAAGAAACCACAATCGCCTTGTTTTGTTTATGGGCATGTCGAGAGGAGCTGTTGTCGGCATCGTTTGCAAAGAAGTATTCTGTTAGTCGGATAGAAATTCTGAAGAAAGATCACACGCCAATGATCACGGGATGTTGACATAACTGAATCCCGCGTGTGCCGGTCCATGGCTGGGTAGGATTTATGCTCCAATCATATGTTAATATGGTCAGAAGAAACTGTAATAACTGCAGTGAAGACGGTCTATGATATTAGACACACGTTTATTTATGTACAGTCGAGGCGGTCGGGAGATTTGAATGATTGGTATTGAGTACTGCGCCCCTCCGTGCCCTGCCCTACTGATATCGCATTAAGCGTACAATGTCCTATATATCACTGTTTATCATTCATACTTAGTTATATACAAGCTGAGGGCTTTAACTTTCCTCGGACTTCAATAAGAGCACTTGTCTTGTACTGGACACTTTCATGAGTCCATGCAAACGTCACCTATCAAAAGTCTGTGACCAAAGAAAACATTGTTGCCCTCGGCAGGGTCTTTTAAGCAAACGGAATACACAAGTAGTGTTGATGGCGGTCGTTGATGTGCCCGGGTCACTAATAATACATGTACAACCCGTCAGCATTCAGAGAGGGACCCTTCAGTACCCGCTGTGTCGTGCAGGCCGATCGTGTAGCGGGCGTCCGATCACACGACGTATGGATTAACTAACAAGACACGCCCAAGCCTTAACCTTCAACATATGGGGCGCGGATTAACGCCTGAAAAGATCCGGAATATAACCCAATCCTACTATTTTTTTTTACAAATCCTAGTATTGTTTAAGCTTCTATACGGCTGCACTATTTGTCTCTTTAGATAAAAATGTTCTTTACGTTGACACCAGGGTAACGGAACTATTTATTTTATATTCCTCTTACAGAACCTGAAAATGGATACTTAACTTTGAAGATTTTTTCTCAATTATCTAAAATATTTTTATTCGTGTTTATAACATGTGGGTTACCCGCCAAAATAATAAAAAAAACACTAAACAAGGACATCTGGCGGCAAGTCAGACGAAGTTTTGCATCTTGCGACCTCTAAACTTCCGCATATATGCAACCGACCACATTTCCGTGTATGGTTTTTCTGTCTGTCAACATGTGTTTGTTTATTCTAACAACTTGTAGATAAACAAGCTCGTGTACATCCAACACACAGGCAGTCTAAGAACTTTTCTCAACAGGGATTACCTAGTTCATTATTATTTACACAGAGTAAGCAAAAATTTACATAAATTAAATAAGAAAGGTAGGTGAATAACCGACTTTAAGGACAGTGCTTTCTAAGGTAGATGAATAGCCGACTTTAAGGACAGTGCTTTCTAAGGTAGGTGAATAGCCGACTTTAAGGACAGTGCTTTCTAAGGTAGGTGAATAGCCGACTTTAAGGACAGTGCTTTCTAAGGTAGGTGAATAGCCCGCTTTAAGGACAGTGCTTTCTAAGAACCCTGGATTTACTTATGTACAATTTTTATGTACACAATTCATTTCAGTTAATTCAATAGTTCCAGTTGAAACGTTTGTCAATTATACCGGAATTTTTCCCCAAACTGAGTAAAAATGTTAAATTGGCTTGGTAAAGGTCATTTAAAATATTATTTCTACTCGCAGTATGTACAGAGATATGCAGAATATTTCCAGGAGTATTTTAAACTAATTTTTTTTTCTATTGGTGTTTGTTCTTCAAGGTGCATGGACAAAGACAAATGTTTGAATAATATTTTCATTCTTTGTCATAACTGATCTAACGATATTTCAATATGATAATGGCCAATCACGAACGTATATTTATTCTTAGATGTGGATCCGAAGTAACAGAGGCATAAAATTCTATTGATTCGAAACAGTTTCATGTTTTTTATATGCAGTTCATTAACTTCTGCCTGAAGCCTGCATGTTCTGGGCACTTAATGCAGAGAATTTATCTTAAATGAGTTTGACAGAATTTAATAACTCACATTTATGACGCTTGACTTCAGATGATTTATATTAACGGAAAAAAGTCTTATATTCCAGATCTGGAGACTGACGCAAGAAAGACAAACAATTCAGTATATTAAAAGAGAGATAGACAGAATATCAAGATATATATATTCATTCATTAAATGAGCAGTAGTTAAATTAGAAACATTCGTAATGTTTTTAAAATAGGGCATGCACATATATTAATATGTGTGACGTTTGCCAAATCACAAACATGTATGAAAAACAGGCTTTAAAAATGTGTACGATTTTAACATCGACGAATTGTAAGAAGTTTTTACACACATGGGTTTGCGTAATTTGATTTTGGTTTCTCAAGTGGCATGGTAAGAAGGTTAAATTCAAAGCTTTACCCCTCAAAGATCACAATACATTAGGGTTCAGCGAGTCCTATGACAGCGGCATATCGCGGCCAGACAGAAAAGCCTACTTTGTCCTTCTTCAAAGAGCTGTATCCCTGCGATTTAGAATCGGCCACTAACGATGAGTTATGGGAACATAAGGACCCTCCCACCGAGTGACCCTGTTGCGGCAATAAACAGCTCTGATTAGTACATTCTCAAGGCACCGTGTTGTTCTAAGATCACATCACATCAAAAGTAAGAGCCATTAAGACTTAACTCGTGCTAACGTACACATTGGCCAGCGTAAAACGCAGCGTCAAATTCCCAGTGTAACTGGATGAACGTACGGTACCACGCTGACTTCCGGCCGCCCCTGTTCAGTTGCCTCGCCCTATTACGCCTTCCCGGGTATTCTTAATTCACCGTGGCTAAACCCCGCGCTGGGGAACCACTCTCACAGAAGCGATGAGCTGGGGGAACTAGTTTCGCGCAAGATCCCGTTCTTCAGAAGTGTTTTTCTGATGAAGTGATAGGAGTTAGCCCACCAAGAATACCGTGCTGTCCTGTCGAGTTTATTTTGGCACTTTGCTGCCCAACCCAAGTGGCGCGGGAAATACAAGCCTCCCTTCATTTTTCGCCAGAGTAGCTGGCGCTTGCTTGCTGAAGGCTGATCACCATAGCGCCAGGTCCAGCAGTGCTTTGTCTTCGCCGAAAGCTCGTTGCCGGCCAGGGCCTTGAAGCAGCGCGTTGTCAGGTTGGTCGTCCTATTATCTCCTGTATGTTTTGTTTTATGACGTGCGTCTGGCGGTGTCTCCCCTTTCCTTCACGTACTTGTTGGAAGTCTTAATGTATCTTGATGTGAGTGTGTACAGCTCGTTTGCATTACTTTAGCTGGCCTTGTTTCCTTTGAAGGATGGGTCCGCTGTAACGTCGTTTGGGTCCACAGCTAACCTTTCTGTTAGCCGGTCCATGGTCGCTGATAACGCCGCTGGCTCTCACGGCCTTCCGTTTCGCACTTGAGACAACGTAAGTGATTTCCTGCATGGTCCTATTTGTGTACGTCTTGTCTGATCTTATGTCCGTCCGTTCATGTTTCTCCGATCAACTTCATCAGTTTAGGTACATTGATTTATTCTCAACACCGGGTTTCATATTAATTAACTTTTATCAGGCTCATGTCGCAGGATTGATTAAGTCCTTCCGTTCTTGTAGTTCCCACACACGAGGACTTAATACTTCATTCTTTTCAGTTTTTCTGTGATTTATTTCAGAGAACAATAAACTGTAGCTCAGAATCAATACCCCTAGATTAAAGAATGGGTTTACTGTATCCTTAAGCCTGCCTGGGGTACAGATTACAAGTTCTTCAGCTTGCCTTTAATCAACAACCTTTCTTTTGTAAGATAATCTTGTTACTGCTAGTTCTAAATAGAAACATATAGTTTATCAGGCAACCAGTGGACCCTGACCAAAAGACAAGACGCGGGTAATCATTTATCTAAGTGTCAAGACATTCGAAAAAGATAACGTTACGTCATACATGATACATTACACAACGAAATCCATCGGGTGACACAACACTCGGTATAGCTACCTAATATCGGTGACAGCTAATTCAAGCATTTCTCAGCCAAGTCATTACTTTTTCTGCTATAAAAACTCTTAATGTAGCATGAACAGGTCTACTCAGTTTTTGCCTACCTCAGAATTTCAGTGATTAATTCCTCGTGGAGTTTCTTATCAACGAACCTTGGGCAATTCTTTTTTTGCAGGCAGGAAATTTTTTATATTTCCCATGTTATCATATGTTGAATATCGTGTCAAACCTTTAACATTGTGCGTGATTCAGTGTTACAAATATTAAATTGGAAACCTCTTGTCACCAAAGTTTTGTTATATATTTTTCTTATGTACGGTATAACGTGTGCATTATAAGTGATTGACATATGATATATAATGAATTATATATATTTGTAATTGCTGTTAAGTTTTTAGAATGTAAAGGAAATCTGGCAGACTTAACTTAAAAATCTGCGGTTTAAGCTGAAAGGAATCTTTTCCGATATCTTACGTGTATTTAAGAAAGATATCGATTGAACCTTTTATAAAAATAAACCAAAAAGCGCCGATCTCACGGTCACATATTTGCTGTTTTGTTTAATATACATATCCACGTGTATATAAAATGTGGGGGCAGCCAAAATGGCCACAGATTTATATATCAACAACATCTAAATAGGAAATCTAGTGGCAAATTAGAAGAATTTCATTATTGACAAAAGATAGCTTCACACGCTCTCATCCAGTTAGTGACCATTCAACCTCTGCACCTGCGCAATGAACTACATCGGGTCATGTGATTTTATTTTTTATTTGTCAACATGGGCACGTTTACTCAGTTTACTAAAGGTTGGTTGTAAAACAAATCTTACTCCTGTCACAGGGGAGTAATAAAAACTGTTGTAAGCACGAATTACCTAGAGTTATTAAAGGTGCCCATTCACCTGCCTTTTGAAAAATAATTTATGTGATTTCTGGCTTCCTCTGTGTAAATATTAATGATCTAAGGGTCATTTTGGTTATGAAAGTTTTTATAACGCCTCTATGAAGGGAAGGATGCATAAACTTGTTTACCAACAACATGTTTGTAAACACAGACTTGTTGACAGAAGGAGAAACATGTAATCTAAGGTGGTAGGTTGCATATATGCGGAGGTCAAGAGGTCCATTGTTGCAAAACGCCATTTGCAAAGCTCTCGCTGATCTGACTTGCCACCAGATACCCTTGTTGAATTGTTTTGATTATTTTGGCGGGCTCCCACATATTTTAAAAACGTTGATATAAACAAAATAAGCAGCCTGTGTGCGATGATATCCACGTTTGCTTGCCTATTTTTATAAAAGCTCCAAGGAATTACCTTCAGTTTATAATGGTCAGATAGGTGATTGAGCCCTTTTAATACATAACCGCAGTGAATCAGGAAACACATACATTTATATGTATATAGGCAGGTGAAATTGCTGGCTTTCAGGAATAATGGTTAACTTATAGGTCTGATGAGTTCAAGAAACTTTTGAAAGAGAACCATATTGAATTGAAAGCATAATTCTCAAAAGCGGACTTGAATATTTTGACGCCGAGAAGTTAGCGGGCGAGCTGAAGATATCAATAATACACCGATGAATCGGAATAGGTGAAACCGTTCATAGAAAGTCCTCCGCCATCTCCATGCGTCATGTCATTTTTTATTCTGGTTTATTCCCTGGCTTCGTGTATAATGAATCTGAAATTCCAAAGTAATAACACTAATTTGTCATCAATAACATATCGTATATGTTTACCTTTATCCTCATAAAATGTAGGCGATGCCACATACAACCCATGGACCTATCCTTTAAAATATTAAGCAGATTGATTTTTTAAGGATGTTGGCGACATACAGTTTTTAAATATTATGGAAATGCCTCTTATATAAATAAAATACATATATGTTTGTGTTCAACTTTATCTCCCAAATCATGTTGGCGACATACAGTTTTTAAATATTATTGAAATGCATCTAATACAAATAAAATACATATATGTTTGTGTTCAACTTTAATTCCGAGATCATGTTGGCGACCTACTGTTTTTTTAATATTATGGAAATGCCTCATTATATAAATTTAATACATATATGTATGTGTTCAACTTTAATTCCCAGATCATGTTGGCGACATACAGTTTTTAAATAGTATGGAAATGCCTCATTATATAAAATAAATACATATATGTATGTGTTCAACTTTAATTCCCAAATCAGCATATCTCAAGTACTTGTAGAGAATAAAGAAAATGACTCCCTGTCCTCAGCCTATTGAATCCCAAAACACAAAGAGTATATATCTTCCAGACCACATTTCAATTAAGACCACCCTTGAGTGAACCTTAAACATTCCCAATGGTTATGTCTTATCCGCCGCGTAAGGCGGTCATATAACAGAGGTTACACTGTAATTTACAAAAAAATAAATATACATATATATATATATATATATATATATATATATATGGCATGGCTGTGGTACATGTTCAGTCAGGCTTGCTAATTATCAACTTATGCTGGTAATAATAGCAGGTTATGACCATTATATTTGTATACATGTAGTTGACGTCATTATGGAGATTATTATGGAGATTATTCACAAATAGCATCAATCTTTCGATCATACACAGTTTTGTAAAGCGAGATGGTAATTTATTGTGACCACATAGAAACTGGGAATTTATTAATTTGGATTTCTTTACAGAATTATTATGATTCGCTCGAGTTGTAGTGATGAAAGCGCCATATATTCTGCCAGTGGTCGTAAAGGGTTATAGATAAAATATCTCTCGATGTTTCCTTCTCATCTCTGTGTCACAATATACTTTTATTGAATAATATATTTGTTCTCTCGCGTCTAAAGTCTTCTTTCATGGTTAGAGTTAGATTTCCTTTTTCGACTCTAAATTATAGAAGTGGATTAGAAACTTATCCTCACCGAAACAGCTATAGAAAGGAATAATTTACAACCTGCAAGTATATCAAGGGTAAACAGTGTGTCAAACTCGTGAGTCTAGCGGAGAATAGAGAGCATCTGAATGAAACTTTGTCAATAATCCATGGGAATTCCAAATAACAAAGTGCTTCGGCCGACATCAAAATACTTCAACTTGGTATTGAAACAACTCTTTGTCACTGACATCAGATAGACTGCGTGTCACAAGCTGATGCACAAAACAATTGATGGAGTGGTTTATATTAAGTAACTTATGCCCTTCCACGTGTATACCAGTTTGCAAGCATTTAGCTGTACAGGGTTTTATGAATATTCATATGTGCTACAGTTCTTCATACAGTTAGTTTTGTTTTCAGGGGGCGGCTTTCTCAGAATTTACACACGTAACATTTAATGATTGATTTTGCCTTGAGTGCTAGCAAATTTCATCATGTATATTTCATGTATATATTATAGTTTTCCTCAATGTATTCAGCATCCGTCAAATTAGGTCGCCTTCCAAAGGTGGTTTTATCCGACGTCTCTAAGTAAAGGTCATGATTTCGATGAATGTATAATACATCCATTGATTTGTTCTCAATTTACGCTTTTTATTTTCATTTTCTTCATTTCGATCAATAACCCGAACACAGCTATTATAAGCCCCAGACTAAGTGACTGTTTTGAGGTCACGTTCTTGATCGTTCATTGAGACATGTAATATGACAGTGTATTTCGATGTATTATCAGGTATACGATGTGATAAAAATGATAGCGGTCATTTTTACCTCCGCTGGGTTTCGAGATATATTATAAATTGTATGTCGGCAAATTTACGCAAAAAGGTCAGATTGTATTGAAATTAGCTTCAGGAAGCAACCAAGGAATAATTCATTAATTTTTGGAGGTAAACTGGAACAACTTTTTAAATCAAATGATGCTCTCCCATTGTAACGGCTATTTCTTTATGATATGGAGTTACTGACCGGTATGAGCAGGCGGCATTCTTCTGGATGTCAATGAACCGTGACATGCACCGTCACGCGTGTGTAGATCTACACAGCATAGATTTTCCTGGCGGGTGTTTGGTGTCATGGACAGCATCTTGTTCATTATTTTTTGGGGACAAAATGTGACCATAGACATGGTGTCTCCAGACACAGTGGGCGATAAAATAAGTTTACCAGACATTATGATGTTAGAGCTCCCTTAATAGTATGGTGTAGAGACACCTGATGGCAAAACTGCAGTTGATACTCCAATGTTTCGAAGGTATCGACAACTTTTAACCTAACGCTGGTAAAAGGAATACTTCTCTAAACCATCCGTGCAGAGAGAGAGAGAGAGAGAGAGAGAGAGAGAGAGAGAGCTATCTTTATATTAAATGACCCCAACTATTCTGCCCACTTTTGCTCAACTGACTTTCTGTCGTGCTTATCTTTATAGATGTATCTGACAAAATCAGCCCATCAATTTCTTTAAAAAAAATATGACTTACCAATGTAAAACTGACTTCAGTCGTTCGATTGTTTATTAACAGTCACATGTATGATTTCACTATGTATAACTGTAGTCATGAATGTTATTGCCGCTGAAAGAGACCAACAGCCCCGCCTGAAATGATTTCAATTTTATTAAAGTTCAACGGTAATTCTGAAAGTTTCAGCTATTGTGTCACAAAGCAAAGAAGTTTGAATAATAGTTGTTAAAGTTGACATTAAATACTGTACGGGGCTATGGTAATCGAATATGCTGCTCTTAGTTATACTGTCAGACCAATAATCCTACACTAAAATTGGAGGATATGTGCCTAGTTAAAACAGTTATTCCGTTATCAAACTTGGCAATACACAACCCCTAGCCCCAGACTCCCTCACTAGATATAGCTTGTCGCTTTGACGGTGTCTTCTGGGTAATTTCGTGTCGTATCCCACCGCCATTGACGAAGCCGGAAGGGTCATTTCTTCCAGGTTCTCGAAACTGCTTATGGGGCTACCATTTTGTGTATACACTAAATCCCGGATGTCACGGGTCACATGTCGAAATAATGGGTATGCCGCTAGTGCAGATGAATCAAACAAATATAGATGACGGTTTCATTACTTCTTTCTTTTTTCCAGCACCTAATCTTCCTAGGAACGTAATAACTTTTATCTTTTCAGAGTATAACATATGTTTTTAGTGTAAAGCGTTAAGAGCAAATTAAAAAAATATAAAATAAGTTTACTATTATTATTGTAATTATTATTATTATTAATTACTATATCATCCTCTTCTCTGAATATTTAGTGGTCCATACTCTGTAGCATAAAATGCGCTCAAAAGACAGAATTAATCCAGCGCCAACACCATTTCGCTCCGCTAAACTTAATTGAACCAAACTTATACCTGAAGTCGCTGATGTATTTCACGAACAAATGTTCAATGGTATTTGCAACCAAATATTGACTAACAGACATGCGGCATAAATGTATGCGCTTTTATAGATCTAAAATAGCTGGAACGCCTGAGCCATTTCCTGCCAGCTTATATGCAGCGCCACCTTGAATCGTAACAGAGACTAACTCTATAACCAGCCGACGGTATCAAATCGACAGAAGCCACCTCTGTTGTTTACATTCTAATAAGAAAATATATACATCAAGTAAATCAACCAGAATTTTGTCAAGTTGAGATACAGAAGTCAGGTTAGTTCTAAACTTGGTGAACTTTTTCTTTACAAATTAGAACTATTTGATCGAAATGGCCGACTTTCGGTATACATTGTGTGCCGCTTTCTAAGCTGCATTTTCCCTCTTACTGCTTATCCGTTAAGTATAAAATCGTGCTTTTTTACGAGGAAGTCGGGAGTCTATATTATGGATTATATTACATATAGCAGGTTGTTATATACAGACTGCCGCGTAATTTCCACCACTGTTAGTAGTGAATCAGACCAGCCACAGCACAAAAACCCATCACTTTCATTTTGAGTATTATATTTAAATATCGAATAAGACAATTTGTCGTAGTGTTAGATATCAGAAATACGGTAACTTTGTTGTGTCACTACGCAGGGAAAAAGTAGTTGGTTTCATTCTGAGAAATTATTGCCAATAAACTGACTGATAACATAAATATTCCGAGACAGATTGCCCATTTGAGAGCGATTACGACAACACAGATACATTTTCTGTTTGTTTTTTTTTTAAATACTGCGTCTCTCAGTGAACGTTCTTGATGATATAAAACAGCCAACGCTAGTAGTGATTGGTCGTTTATAACTACATGATAGGGGACGGAATATCTGACAGACTCTGCTTTTATCGTATAATGCTCTCCATGCAGGAATATGGATCCAGTTTCTATAACCATTATTTTAGTGGATTTTTTTATCAATTATCTGTCAGATTGCATCATGTTAAATAATTCATCTCCGTATATATATATATATATATATATATATATATATATATATCAGGGTTGGGAAAGAGTAGGGTAAGGGTTGGGGGCGTCAGCATCTGCAAATCACAATGCAATGCCCCATGGCTTCTAAATACACCAGCGGCGTAGGTATATAGAGGCCGTGTAATGTAGTCCGTTCAAATAGGTTGGACAAGAACGTTAAAGGCACATTACATAAACATGGGTGTTTTTGTGGTAAGAACTTAACGGAATAAGTATTATTTTCTCAGCATACACATGTGAATTGTTAACAGAAGATGTTTCCTTGAAATGTAACACATTTTTATTTTAAAGTTTGACAGCAGAGACGAGCGGTAGTGGCCGTCCCACACTGGCTAACGGGAAGAGGTTCGTTTTGAGTAGAGAGTTGAGAAACACGGGTGTACAGAGGCATTACCTTGTCATCTTCAATTCCGGAGGTTACTATGACCACGAAGTCAGGGATCTCCTATACGTGAATCAATTAAGCTTACTTTTATTTGAACATTGCATGGATGCTTTCACTATAGATTATTCTGAAAACGTTTAAAATACAATCAGCCTAACATATTTTATTAGATAAGCTTACAATCGTGGGCGGCATACATGACACGTCATCTCTTTACTATAGGGACACAAGACACCTCAATGTAGGAGAGATATGACGTCCGGGACGTGATGGACGTCGTTATATCATTAATATTCTTTAAATTACAGCAGTTAACACAATAAAACTAGACACAGGATGTGGTTTAATATGTGTTAAACATGACTTAAAACTTATCTTCAGCTTGGGTGTCAGATGATCCCTTGGGGCAAAGAGTTTCATTTTCTTGATTGTTTAGCGGAGGCGAGAACATGCGTTTTTACCAACACAAATACACAGAAATGCTTTCAATGATAATGGACAAGGGCTGCCCGGAGATATATGACAGAACCTAATGAGTGTTGATTAAGATGACTGAGTGATGATACTTGTGATTAACGTTCCCCCAGGACTCACGGTTTTACAACGTGCAAATGTTTTCACCTTAAGTTGTCAGTACGTGATGTGCGTTGCTTACTAATAACAACACTCCAATGCATTAAGATGTGTTTTATTACTGGCTTATCAGATACCAAACCTACTTTTAACTAGAAATTTGCATTCTAAGGGATGCACGCCTCCGCCATGTGTTTGCATTCACTTATTCGGTCAGTAATCCGGTTTTCGTGCATAAGTGTCTGTACATTTGTGAATATTCCTGGATGACGGTCCTGAATCCGGATCGTGGGCTGGATACACATAGAAATCTAATCAAGTCTTCCTTGGCCCATTCCTGAAATGCCATGAAAACTTCTTGCGATTCCGTTCATAATTGCGTTAGTTATGTTGTGGACAAACATCCACAAAAACACACACACGAACGTGGATGAACGCCTATACAATCCTGGTGGGGGCAACTAGATTTCGAAGTCGGAGCCTTAAGACTTTCGCAGGTTATGTGTATGCAGTGCCATGCTTCATTAAAACGTACTCTTTCAGTGGATGGTAGAGAAAGCACTTGCCCTAATTCCTATGAATGGGAGACTTGAACCTTGGTTCAAAGGGAATGGCACTGTGTCCAAATGGACAAGACGCCTTTGAATGAAGAAAAAATATGGTAATCCCGATTACCTCAAAGTTTTAATGGACTATTCCTTGTTTGTAACCCCAACCATCCATGAAATGTTATCAAAATCTGTGAATTTTTTTTTGGTATAAATTTGTTACAGTCTCACCAAAACAAAGGGAAATGCAAAGCATCTTCATATTCAATGAAAAAAAAATATTCTTATTTTAGACACCAGCATTTATTTGAAATGTAACCGCACTATAGAGAGGCTAAAATCTCTTTATTTTCGGCATGTTTAATTCCGTTACAGAGATATTTAGATATATCTGTAACGAGAGGTCCCCCTTTTCTGCCCATTTCTCTATATTATGCGGGCAAAAAATCAGCTTCCGACACTGTCCATAAATCGGCGGTTCAACTGTTAAATAATAACCCCGCCTTGCGACCACCCCACAATTGCGGCCACCCCACAATTACGACCAATTTTCTGAGAACTGTAAAAAAATGACGATGACGAATGTCACTAGCCTTGCAAGTGTCACTGCTGGTCTAATCCTAGGCGTTTATTATAGCTATTGGTCTATGATAATAACCTATCAATGTTAATTGCTAAAAGACGATTGTCCATGTTATGACTGCCTAATGTGCGGGAATTTGAGCTCACTATATCTATATGCAACTTTCATTTTGTTCAATCCTTATTAGTCCCATTAACGGTCTGGTAAATACTAAATGTGTTCATACCTTTATTCAGCCCTTGAGCAGTCAGCCACATGTATTTAAAGCTGTGACATTTTCTCCTTCCTGCACAAAATGATTGCTTTTAATCGTTCACGTAATACTTGCAGTGCATAAACTATATTGATGTATTCTCCACTATTTAATTGGTAGTGTTATTGTTACCTTGCATGCCCATAATTATTTTCACTTTTACATAATGACCGGACAGTCGGCACGCCAAATACCAGGATTTCAATTTTAGGTCATGAATAAATACTTCAAGGTAGTTCGTTTTTATTTATTTAAACTACAAACCATACATCACATTGACAATTCTGGCCAAGCTGTGCAATGGAAGGACTATTGTAAACACATGCATCCACGATTCAAGTCTGGAAGCATGCTCTAGGTTATTTAGAACTTCTCTAATACGGCCAACCCCAAATCACGACCAAAATCAGGACCCAAAGGACGTCAACAATATTTTATGATACTTTATGATTATATATATTAACGCAGACATGCAGATCTTTATACTTTGTATAGCTATTCCTGAAGTCTCGGGCAGAAACATTGCTGCCTATTTCTATCCTAGTCAGTTCGACTGCAGCTAAGACGGTAATGAGGCCATCCTTAAAAAGTTCTGTGTTGGGGCTAACCCGGCCGGTCGTGATTTTTGGCTGCGGCTGGAATTTTTTTTTTGACATATCTGCAAATTAATATTTTTATATGATCTGCCGCAAGCACCTGGGCCCGTAAAAATCTGCCTTCATGTGCTAGAAAAATAGTCCTTCTATTAAATTTTTAAATGCACTTAATTTCCATAATGAAAGGTATTACACAACGTCGCCGATCGTTTAATTTGAGCCCTAACAATTAGTCAGGTTGTGCCTATATATATACACGTGAAACGATCGCTACACTCGTGCGCGTGAGTAGAAAAACTGCCGGGAAACCGCCATCAAATTTCGTTGTTCTGGCGAAACAGGCTGAAAAAAAATATTGAGCAATTAGAAATGGTTCTTATTTGATTTCAAATAAAGCGGAAGCTTACCGCTGTCGCATTAACTGATTAAATGAAAGTTCTCTCGACATTCATACTGTCAACTGACCAATATTGGCATTTAAACCATGTGACACGTTGATTTGCATAAACACGTGCCTGGCCCATGCAAACGTTCTTGTGATTGGCGGAGCGGTCACGCGTCATAGCCAGAGAGCCAATAAGAGGTCCGTAGTAAAAGTATATGACCTCATTCATCACTATTTTGGCGGGAAAATGTTCACTGACATCGTGTCGCTTACGCGGGTTATAATTTTTCAGCAAACACTCACGGTGGCACCGTGAGAAGGCCTATATCAAGCAAATGAAGCGGGCCTATTTAATGGAATCTGCAACTGACGATGTGTAACGCACGATCTCCACAAATCAGATGTTTGGTATTACAAGAATTGCGTGATTTCGTCAGTTCTGTGGCGATCATGACAGGGTTTTGCGAGGTGTCTGACGCATCGTTTCTACCGGCCACAGCTGATCAGAACAGGCATAACATATAAGCGACTGTATTTTTTTTTTATGTGTTTCTTTTTAACTGCCTTTGTAAATTTATTTCATTTTTTTAATAGCTTTTATAATAAACAGATATTTCCTGACCGTACGGCATTTCTTGTTTAGACGTAGACGAGATAGAGATCAACATTGCTCGCTCAGTCATTAATTACAGAAAAATACTAGAATATCAGCAAAAGCTGACAAAAGCCCTCAGCCAAAAGAGCAGTATTTATGGGTGGTAACAGTAACAAGTATTCATGTAATATTTGTTCTCACATGGATGTATATCTGTACATATGTCTTTTGTTCAAGTTGTGAATTGGAACTAGAGAGGTATGAACTTCGTAAGTCTGGCCCCAGTCTTTGTGAGTCATGCAGCACTTTCGAGATCATCAAAGCCAATGACCATTCCATATTCCAAAACAATCCATCCAGTGGTTCCTTAGAAATAAGCTCCTAAGTTTTTTTCTATTATAAGCTCTGTGACCTTGGGTCATCCATCTTGGAACTTGACCGAGATTTTGTTGATATGTATCAGCACCAAAGAAATGAAATTTCTGTGTTGAATACTTTTGGAGATATCCTCCTCACATGGTAAATGTTAACACACGCCGGTTATTTTCTATAATTCGCTCTAAAACGTCGAGAAATAAGTCAAGGTCACCCATCTTCGAACTTGACCAAGATTTTGTTTGCATATACATCAACACCGAAGAAATAAAATTCCTAATCAGGGTACCGACATCCAATATATGGTTTCATCTTTCAAAAAGTACAGTTTTACATATATTTATATAAACATTTTATATATTTTACTACCTTATTAGGCATTGACTATTACCTAAGAGTTCATTTATTACCGTCCTTCTTAATTATACCTCTTCACTTGCAAAGGAAATCTCAAACTGCACTCATTCCTACAATTCTGGCACTCGCATACAACACAAAATAAAATTGTCTGCAAATTCATGTGAGATCCAGAACAAGGCTTACAGGCCTAATGCGAACCTGTGCAATGGGATATACATCAGTTATAATGCTTCCATGATAACATGCTTGACCATTATTGGAAAAGTACTTGATAACTTTTCAAATACGTGAATGTTTGACATGTACATGCTCAAAGCATGTACTAAAACATTTTAAACCCAAGTACAGGATTTTAAGCCAGTAATAAAACACAAAATCTGTTCAGAGATACCTTGTTGTGCATGTTTCAATGGTATCGAGGCAAGGAATGAACGGAGTACGGGTATGTTATTTGACATAAACCTCGCATATGCTAATATCCGGTAAAAAAAGGTGTAGTAAACTCCAGATCCTCCTTTAAAAAAAATATTTTTTCCTCCCTACCTGATGACTTTTTTTGGACCAATGTTAGCCCCAACACAGAAATTTTTAAGGATGGCCTGATATGAGTTTACATATCGGAACATACAAATCTCTGAGCGGGCCATCTGTTTGACGCATGTTAAAACGTTCCTGGTCCGCCGGCCGTCGCAGAGCAAGGTGGCAGGTTTTATGTAGTGCTTGCGGTTTATGGTCGATGAGGTGTTTGGTGTGGCCGGCACGAGTTCTTCTCTTGTATCTGCCACGGTTCTGTGTCACATCCATTCTTCACCGGCCATTTGTAATGCACGTTGATCAGTCGCTGTCTTGTTTTCTCAAGCGTTGACCTTCTGCGTTTTGGGCATACATCTTGTTTGGACCCCTATAAACCCTCACGAGTTCTGCTTATCTTAAATGGTTTATGCCATTCCCGCGACATGTACAAATTACGACTTGCTTTTTTTGGAATCTCCAAGCTATGCAGGATTGTATTCTGCTGAATAAACTTCTTATCGAATGGCTTTTCTTATGTTTCTATATTACTTGGCTCATTGGCTGTTCGTGGTCCGCACAAAGAGGATTTGGGCCCTCAAGAGTAGCGGGCGACTAAGTAGAGAACGCGGTGGATATCGATATTCAATAAAATATTGATATCCTATTCTTTCATGGTTTCTTTTGTCACTGTAGCCTGATTCCATTCAAAGATACTGCCTACTACAGCTAGCATTTATTGTTTCATTGGTGTGGGTAGTTTTTATTCCTGGGAATATCGCACTTTTCGTATGAACATATATGATGTCAGGTGTCAAAGGACGGTAAGTCTTCCTACTTTGGAACACATATATCGGGATATAGTGCCATGCGCCAAAGATAAACAGTATCCTATTGGAAAAGGCCAAACTTCTTTGCCAACGAAGACACAGCAAATAAGAATATATGGAATAGCCACAGGAAATATGTCGACACAGAAACAATATATATTGTAACCGATTGCCTTGCATTGAAACAATCCATTGCATATGACAAACACGAATATACTTTGCTGCAAATGGTGACAAAAGTTACAATTATATCATATCTTTTTAATTTTTTTCTACTGGTAACCTCATTCTTTTAATGCTTGCTTAACTTAGTACTATGTGCATTTGCAGAATATCGTTCCGGTTTCGGACAATATGACAGGGGCTTACACACGATAATCCTGCATTTAACCAGGCTCGGTGTATACCACTCCTGCGGGTCATGGGTGTGTGACATCCCCATTGCTGTGTCATAACACCGAGGAAACCTCGAAAGGCGAACTCGTTTGTGAGTGAAACACGGCTGTGTGGCACAATATGCCCATTAATCCTGCAGAACGCTCACCCTGGGTGGGGCCGACCGTGATAAACCTCGCAGCCCCACCTCCACACCTCACGATCTCCCAGCCTTGAGCCATTTGCTCTACCCCTAGACCACATTCCCCGGTTTTATGTCATATCTTCATTATAACCCTGTTCTCTGATTGTAGACTAAATTAAAAAAAAACTTATTTCGCTACATTCGGATATCGAAAATGCATACTACTTGTATGTATATGAAGCTCCTGGTTTCAGTGCTTTTATACATTATGGAATTAAAGACATTGAAATATAATTATATCAAGTTTATTAAAGAAGAAAGTATTAGGAATGTACACATATATTACATTATGTTTTAAAAGAACTTCTACAAGAGACTCAGATATATTAGGTAACATATAAATGTTGTCACCGCAGAGTCCAATTAGAAAACCGCTGGCTGTTCCATTTTCTATTGTTCATAGCCAAGATACTAGAATCTCGCAATAATAGCCATCATTAAATGGATTTATACAGAGGGGGATTATACCTTTTTGCCAGAACGCTCATCTAAATGATTAGGCTGGAAATGACTGGCTATGCCACCCAGTTAATTAAGTATAATGTTCAACTGTTAGCCTGTAACGACGAGAACACATTACAAATCACCCTTAAATGCCACGAAGCGTGTACGATTGGGCTTATCTGAGAGCTCGCTGGTCAGCCCCGTTCATAAACCGTCCAGTCTCCCGCTATCTGTATTGAGTCAATCGATCGGCTAAATGGATGGTGAGAAAAATGACCACCGGTCACATGGGTTTCATAGTTTTCAAGTGAAGGACCGTGTTTGGTGACAACCGACGTCCTGGACGGGCACAATTCTGATTCATGCAAGTGATTTACGGAAGCTGTATGTTTCCCCGGGGAGAAAAGGGTACTAAATGAACATCACGACTTAATGGCTATAGAAGATGGCCGGTGTCGCGGCTAATACCCACCCCGTCATAACTTGGTCGTGTGTCAAAGATATACGTTAGCAATACCCATATTCCAGCGATGAATGAAACGAGTCAACATTTGCAATCATATTACAACTCCAAGCGGCCAGCGGAAGTCGTTGTGTAAATTCCTTCCGCGTCATAAACCTGTTTATTTTGCAACGAGACCCGCGGTTAAAATAACAAGAGGTTTTATACCGGGATTTCTATTAGATGAAGTACTAACGTTTATGATCGCATCAAGCATGGTAAGTGCCCCGAGATAATTCTAGTCCCGTTACAAAATTAGTCGCCAGCGGTACCGTTACCGGAAATGACGACTCCGAGTGTAAAGGCAAAACCTGGCCCAAGGATTATTCACATATCATTAACTTTATTACCAATATGAATTTGATGAGAATTCTTAAACAACTTATTTGATCTTTTTTCGTAGAGGGTCCGTGATAATATGGACGTGATCTGCATTATTTATTACCCAGGATGCTAAGTGGTCTGATACCACTGAAATGTATTTTTCCTTATGGGAGGAACTTGTATTTTTCTATTGCAGCGTCGTTATGGCCGTATGAAATAATCGAAAATGGCCCATACAGTACAACAGAATGGGGCTTGTTTATTGCTATTTGATGGGGAGTTTATGATAGATTCGTGTGTAAATGTATTTTTATCATCAATCAATGTTTTCATGGATGTAAATAAGTAATGATTAAGCCATTACATACCTTTGTGTTACTGGGTAAATTGACTCGAATGATTTCCAAGTCGCATGACCTTTGAGAGTGCCCCGAGGGCAATCTTTCTACCACTCTTATCCTGTTGTCATGGGGTGAGGGTTTTATACGCCGCTCCCTACGTAAACATCCCTGGAAATATTAGCGCAAGAAAAAAAGACCATGTAAACATACCCCAAGACCTTAGGCGGCTCTAAACACACTAGCGAGTTCGGTGTCGAGAAGTCCCGACCACCCTATATTTCCGAGTTTATGGAACTCGGCAAAAAATTTAATATGTTCGAAATCAGTTTACGAATATAGTTTGAGTACACTATAAGGTAGGAACGGGTGAAGCCGAAGCGCATTCGGCTTCTACCGAGTTGAGTACGAGCTTTACGAGTTCGGAACTAGACTATGAGTAACTTTGAGTTCAGCATGTTTTCAGGGTTGGACATTTGTAGATGACAATAAATCAGACTTTCTATATCCATTCGAGGTTTCGGACTACATGTCAGGGCTGTTTCACACGCTAATGCACCTGTTGACCCTGGGTGTGTAATTGTCCCCATTGCTGGGTCATACCACTCAGGAATCACCGAAAGGCGCACTCTTGTGAGTAAAACGCGGCCGTTGGTCACGGCCTTTCCATTAAGCCTGCAGAACGCTCACCGTTGGTAAGGCCCCGACCGTGAAAAATCTCACCGCCTCGACCGAGATTCGAACTCAGGATCTCCCGGCTTTGAATGATATATGCTCTACCCCTTAGCCACAGAAACCGGCTAGGCCATGTCACACTTAATTTCTATTATAGAGGAAAAATGTCTTGCCATTGCTGGAGCAGCCATAGACTGGTACCCCGCTCTATTATGGCACCGCTGCTCTAGGCCAATCATAGAGACGGGCGTACAACGCCATCTTTTGTACTCATGGCAGACTGGTTCCAACTCCAGTATGTATTATATATGATAAAAATAAGCATTTCGTTTGTTCAGAGAAGTTACCAAAGGTTGGCTGTACATAACGTGTGACATAATGATAAGATTAATAGGTATTAATAATAAATCACTGCTACATACAGTGGAATATCAAAGATTCAGTATATCGTATTATCTATACATCCATTATTCACTTTTTGTGCAACAACTCATTTTTAAATATTTGAAAACTAGAAATAACTAAAGAAAGTTATTTTATAAGATATTTTCACGGATAACCAACCAGGATCGCGTGAACGTCCATGGCAACCGGTATGAGCGTGCATACTGGAAATGGAACCAGTCTACAGGTTAGTCAGGAGTTGCAACTAGGAGTACTTAAGATGGCGTTGTACGCCTGTCTCTATGCTTGGCTGAGGGCCATAATAGAGCAGGGTACCAGTCTAGAGCAGCCATTGTTAATTGCTCAAAAGAATCGGCAGACTACTCAACCGCTACTGTTACTTCTGTGTAAACCCATGCATATACTCGACATAAACCGACTACAAATATATATGGGTGCGTTACGTGCTGCCGAGAGCGGTGTAACGAGTCACCACGAGTAGCCCAGGTATCTCGAGTATTTGGTCCAAAATGCTCGCTAGTCATTACGAATTAATATCTCGAGCTGTTACACGAGATAAAAAAGGTTGTGCCGAGATAGTTTTGGGCCGGACTAGGCACCGCCCCGTCACTGTGTGAGGGCCTCGTGAACTTCTATATACACCAGTATATGAGAACCTCATGTAAAAGGTTTGATTAATGAACTGTCACGTGACGGGGGACCATTTTTCTCAAAACCGGAAAATCATATAAAGTGAGCGATCAAAATTGCAGCTAGTACATTTTTGCAAGGTTATAAAGGTAACAATTTTTTTTTAATCTCCATTTCAGTATATGATTTATCTCTTTTTATTTTATTTTTTTTGGGGGGGGGGCCTGTACCCTTAAAAACACTTAGAGATTTCCTGTTGGTCGTATCGTCAGAACGTTGGTCGGGCTTTCGATCATAAAGGCAGTATCTCTCACTGGGCTGCGGCTGTTGGCGACCTTTTGGAGATACAAAATAGCGAGAGAAAAAAGCGAATTGAGCCTAAGTCACAAACAACCTACGATTTTGACTGTCGAACGCTTTCAGCAGGGCAACGACAGACATAACCGTCGTAGGTTTGGGAGAGTTTTTTCATAATTTCGTGGAAGCGTTCACATATAAAATATATGTTGTACGACGGTCGTGGGAAAAATGGTCAGGGTTGTCTAAGTCTTATCGTACGCTCATCCTATTACAGTCGTATGAAGTTCCTACGATGGTCGTAATACATTAGAAAAAAATCCCCAATTTTCTGTCTTAGACCTGTCGTATATGAGTTGTGCGATATATGTGACCAAAGCTTAAGACGAACCCACGGTGGTCGCAGGAATGACCTACAACGGTAAGACATTCGTGGGACCATCATAGTTAAAATGTGCGGCAATCGTTGAGCTGTCGGAAGAAAGTCCTACGATTCGTAGGGCCTGATATAATCAAAAAACGTACGAAGCCATATATAGTTTTATCGTAACACAGTCGTAAGGCATCGAACGACAGATCTACGAGATCGGCCTGACATAAAGAATAACCTACGACGTTGAAAAGATTTTGAACATGTTCAAAATTCTACGACAAGGGTGTACGACAGTCTTTTTTCCGTAGCAACACCTGAATTATGTACGACAAACCCACGAATACCCTAGGAATTTCCAAAATTATCTGACGTAGACCTGTCGTATATGTGTTGTGCGATGTATTTCACTGGGGCTTCACTTAGAATAACACTAAATTGGTACTTAAACATGCAACAATGTCGCACGAAACCCATGGGAAATGTGGGACATATTTTTAACATGTTCAAAATTCCCGCGTCGCCCTCGCGAGAAAATTGAGTACCCCCGCGAACGTTCTGAGATTTTTTCAAGCCGTCTCGTGAATGTCGTCAGTCGCCAACAGTAAGATACTGGTTTAGATATGTATAGATAGTAAAGGCTAGGAAAATCATGGTTGTAGGTATAAAGACTTCAGTTCTTGAACTCACTATAAGCCCTACGCTCCATAAGCAGCGCTGCGGTAACGCTATAGTCAACTATTCGCTCCACTAACGTGTGAGTAAAAGTTCTCTAGCGATTTTGCTCGCTTTCAGGACTGGTTCATGTAATAAAGAAGCCCAAAAGAAACATCTATACATTATGCCAGACCTGATGATAATCTAACAGTAAAACACATCAGTGTAATTATCTCTGACAAGTCAATTTATCCATTTTCAAATTATCAACTGGTTAATTAGAAAACCTCTCCTTTTATAACAACATCAACAGCTATCACATATGTCAATATAGCCATAATAATATAAAACTTATATTTCAATTTATTTCGTCAACTTATTTTCGGTTTGCGGATTGGTTTGGTGTATACATCTTCTAGGTTGATATACGTATAATTTACGAATTCATGTCGATATATCGGACCTGACGGCCTAATCAGAACCTTCACTCAGAAAGCACCAATGTTTGAATATGATTACGCGCGGCACGATGCCTCTGTTAGCGCGCGTGACCAGGTAAGAAGTAAGTCTCAGGTCGTAGTTACAGCTGCTTCAATCAGTCACATATAACCAAAGTACGGGCAAACCATCTGTGGTTCCGACGGAATGGCCTCGCGCAGAACATTTCAACTTTATTTACTTCCAGGCATACACTATATATCTGTCTTATCTCTTTGGACCACCAGCAGGGTTTGCGATGTACTCTTTAGCGGGGATGTGGGGCGGCAAGGTCCAAGTTGCCATAAATAGATTTCCCTGCATCGCCAGGGGGATTATCGCTACATTTGGATGAAAACGAGGCCGTCCGGGTGTCTATATGGTCATGTACGGCTGTTCTATTTTGCCATTTATCCTGCTGGCTGATTCCTGAAAAAGCGTATTGACGTCTTTTGTCATACAGTTGACGTTAAAATCTGTCCATGAATGACACTAACCGCTAGCGCCAAACTTAATTACAAACCAGCGTGAAGAAGTATACCCAGATGAATCGATATAATCTGCCGCTCTTATTTTGATAAATTATAATTAACCCCCTTTTCTCAGATTTATCACGAGCAATAGACCAGTTAATCCTGATAATTGCAATTTCCAAGAACAAAAGTATTTGGAAAAGCCAATATAGTGGCTTTACTTTCTCAATCAATGTGTTGATAATTTAATGTATTCAACGGCTCACGCCTGCAGTTTTAATTATGAGAACAACAAGAAAGAAAATGCTATTTTTCTTTCTGGTTTCTGGGAAGCGTCTGTTATTAAATCAGATATACGCATTTTTCTTCAGAAATCCCCAAATACCTTGGCTGTGCGCTGCCAGTAAGGAAACCTGCAATTTGGTGAGGAAATCCCGACTAGTGCAGCCTCTCGGACGTCTAAAGATTACCCCGTTCTTGGCGGCAATGAGATATTCCGCAAGTCCTAATTTTCACAAAGCCTCTCTAGGGGGGTTATAAGCCGCATTGATCTCCGTAAGGCAGTGCCCAGACTTCGCCAATCTCCCGAAGCTCGCAACCCTGTCTCCTCGCATCTTCCTCAACGCTCTAGCCAAGGAACTTTGATTTTATCTATCACATCCAAGAGATTTCAGCTCAGGAACTCGCATGTACAGAGGGGAACCAGCGTCCAACCCCGGTACCATAACACCCGTCCTGGGACATTATCAGTAGCCGAACTTGATCTGTTCAAATCGGCATATATATATATATATATATATATATATATATATATATATATAATCGTTTTGGCATATATCGGAAATAATTAATACATGCAATAGTTAATACCTGTACATGCAGTAAGGCGATGCCATTCTATACTTTATGGCGGACTTTCTTCTTAATCATGAGGCTGACCTCGCATCATGTAAACCTACTGTACTAGACCAGTCTCCGTATAATTTCTGCCAGGATGGTACTCAATGCATGTTGTATTACGGCCGTTCATATAACCTACTCAGCATAATACTCAATAACTTCCCTCATCACCTGCTCAGCATGGTACTCAGTTATTACTTATCACCTGGTTAAAGTGATACTTCACATCCATCCTTCGTGGTACTCAGTAACCATAACTTCACTTCCTTATCATGATGAGTGGTTACTACTCCAATCACAAGCTAAGCGCGCCGAGCAGTCCACACGAGACTTGCTCACCGTGCTATTATACCTTAATTAATACCTCCCATACTACTTTTATCACCTACTTTTCTTGTGGGTAAGCACCTTAGCTGCCGTTCATGGTACTTACTAATAACCATTGTCGTGACTTGCTAATCATGGTTTTCACTACTCGTGCCATCTGCTCACCACGGTGACCAGTCACTATTCATTTCGGTTTCTCTTGGTTTTATCAATTATATTTTGTTCTTGAAGTACTCTGTTCATCTCTTATTGATCACTCTCTCCCTCCATTACATTTCTCAGGGATTAATCTCATAATTTACGCACCGTGTTACCGAATAACTACCCTCAACAACTGTCCATATTGCCGTGGCTATAACCGCCATGTTATTTATATTGCTCCAACTAAAACTACTATAATGCATGTACAGCATGTATACAACCTCTATTTGGAACTAAAAGTAAATAAAAATCTGCATTCTACTGAATGCAAGCCTCCGCCATTCACTAACTCGGTCCATACTCCAGGTGCATAAATCACTCTACATCTGTGACTATTCCTTGATGACGTTCCTGGATCCGGATCATGTGCAGGATCGACACCAAAACCTAATCCATTCCTAAACAGTCCTTTGACGAAAAGTCCCGAAAATTTCATGAGATCCTGTTTATGATTGCGTGAGTTATGTTGTGAACTAAACACATACACATACAAACACACAAACACACGAACGGGGTTGAACGCATACCTTCCTCCATGGCGGAGACAATAACTACACTTCACAATGTGGATAATGCCATTGATGTCAGTGTTCCTCAATGTACTCCTTCATTGCCGGACCTTCTGCTTACATTCTGTTCTTCTTCTCCTCGTGATAAATGAGAATTAGCCGTCATCCCGAGGAGGCTGCCTTTATTACTATGGTTACTGTCTCTCCTCTACTGCTACTGCTCTCCGCCCGGGATGCTGTTGTTTTCAAATTATCCGCGGGTATTGTCACGCTACAAAGTAGTTACCGCTTATGTGTATGGGTAAGCTTATATCTGTTGACACTCTCTTTGTTTCGTTTTGCGGGACTCGCAAAAATAAGCAGCTGAAACTAAACACAAGTTCTCTTGGTTGCTTTTATGTAATACATAAAGATACATCTAAACGTTTGATAAGGCTACCAGTTACTTTGTCTATGGACCATTTTCAAGTCAATTGTCTCTTAAATGTAATATTTCCCCGGACATGCCACTGGTAATACGATATATTTACAAATATAAAGATTAATGTAGGAAACCGTAAAGACATATTCTGTCGTGTTTTGAATAGATTCCAAAACCGTGAATCAAGTTAGTTTTTCAGTAAGAGCAATATAGCGCTACCGGGTATAAGTATATTGATGACATTTGACACTAGCTTTATCTACCCCTTAACTAGTTACATCAGACGGAGCGAATCTAATGAAAACCTAATAACCGTTTCATACAAGCTATTATCAACTGTGTTCGGACACTGTGATTTAAAAACGGGCCGTATAGGACTCGTTAATCAAACGAGACAATGAAATAATATAGATTTTTACATACAGAGCGTATAAAATACGGTGAGCGAGCGCAGATTAACGTGGCTTATTTGAACCCGTGTAGTGCCCTATGTTTCGTATTGATAGCGGTATTAACATTTACAGAACGACCTTATAATACACTACATACGGCATGATGAAGTACGCCGGTAGCCGGATGACACGGGTACAGTTTGTCACGGATAGCTGTAAAACCTTGCTGACACAAGAGTCTTTATATTCATTTATCCATTTAATAGGAAAGCTGGGTTGAACATTGATGATTGGGATAAGGAACGGGCGGCATCCTCGAAGTGTAACCCTCATCACAATATACACAAGCAGAATGTGTGGCTAATTTTTTCATGTGTCATTGTGGGCATTGAACAGTGACTATTTATGGAAAACTAAACCCTCCTGCCCCATCAGCTTAAACCTTTATGGAAGGAAAATCAGACATAAATATGGCATGAGGTGTCACTTCATAAAACCTCCTATCAGCTCCACCAATAATGCAGAAAGTGAATAGTTAGCTAATATATTTAGTCTCCAACACAGAATCTTCTATACTAAAGTATGAAGTGACTCGAGACCATTTATACTCCATAAAAAAACACAAAGAGAAAAAGAAAAAAAATTCCCTTACCCGTAACTCCCTAAAAAGACAACCCTTTATATAAGGCAGGTTGATAAGAGTCTTGAACCTGCGCGCAAGTTGAAATCCGTGCCAGGCTATTAGAAAAATGAAGTCGTCAAGGGAAGTTAGATTCGAAAATGTACAACACGGTCGTAGATATTGGCAGTTTTTATATTAGTTTGTTTTTTCTTGTAGTCATCTATATTTTGTGGCAATAAAGCAAAAAATGCAGAGCAGAATCACTTGGTGGGATCCGTGACAAGACTTATCTTAAGGTCGGCCCCCGCTCCTTTATGGGTTATAAGTTAAGCGGAAACGGATGGCAGAGTAGGACGGACAGTCGGGTTTAGATTTCAGAGAACCCATCGAAGTCCCAAGGGAAATTTCCAAAGAACTTAAGTCTTGTGGAGTAATGTAAGATGGGGCCCCATGCCAGTGCAATCTGCTATATAATAAAGACATGGCCGCCAAAACCTGACGTTATGCTGTGTATATTCATGTACCGACGTACATTTATTCAATTGGGTTACGGGCCGGCTTGACAAAAAAAAACTCCGTAGACCAAAAACATTGGTGAACATGCATCAATACAAGTGGACTTTAAATCTCTTATCGGAATATGGCAAACGCTTTGAAGTGATATGGGTTTTTTTTTGTGTGGTTACTATATCAGTATTTCAAAAAATTATTTGAAACAGAAGGAGTGGAGCCAGGGTTTTTCATGAAGCTCTTATTTTCTTAATAATTTTGAACAATATCTTTTCAACGGCGTATCTTATCATTTAATTATATGTTGTAATCTTAAGCCCAGCCAGTTCATCGTGAAAAATTATCTTTCTTCAGAGCCAAAAATTTAATCCAAGTCTTGAACTCTCATAAGTAGATTTATGTCAGCTTTAAGTAATATTTCGCATTCAATGATTTCCCGATTTGCTTTTTACTTGTACAGGAAATTGATATAGCGACAGTTAATGGTGATATCGTAATTACAGAAATAGTCAATACTAAAAAAAACAAAAAACAAAACATTTTATTTATTTATTTATTTTTGGTTTACATCATCGAGACAAACCATTTGGGTTCACCCATTAAATATCGAGTCTTCAAACCATGGTCGGTTCCCCAAGAAAACGTACATCCTAACTAGAGAAACGCGGTCCAATCAGAAGCTATCACACCAAACCTACACTAAAATATAATATTACATGATGTGATAAAAGTCTTATGCATTTACTTTATGCTTATAACCTATAGAACTGATTAACCCACCTGCGCACATAATACTTTACATGCAGGATCCAGAAGGAAGTAGACTGCAAAAAGAATTAAGATTCCATAAGAATCAATCTTGTCACCTGATATACTGCCAGATGCTATCACTCTCCTCAGGTTTTTTTTATTATATTCCTGTTGTACGGAGGCGTCCATTGCTGATGCTTCAATTCATCATATATTTTGAGTTATCACGACCTTTTGTAATCTCAAAGTTAACCTAAATAGATAAAACTTTTATACAATGTCCAAAAGTGCCTTGCCGGCAGCATATATCAACGTTTAGGCATCAATCGCGAACTTAAACAACTATTAAACGACGACATCCCTCTTTAACAGACATACGTTCACCGCCGTTTTTCACAGATGACGATCCGGTGTAAATAAGGTGGCGACCCCTAAGTTTGCTGGTGTCTCGTGGCATGTCTTTAAAACATTGGGGTTAGGCCAGGCCTTTAATATTGTTGTATTCATAGTCTGTGTCGACAGAGATGGTTGAATAACGTAACACAGCGATTGGTGTGGACAACTTGACTTTGATGAACGGCTTTTTGGCAGACTCATCAGAAACAAAATGTTAAAATTCGGCTGAATTTGTATTCGTGCTTTTTGACCTTACCTCTGTTAAGATGAACCTCATTTTTAATCACCTATATGTCCACCTTTTTATTATATCAGGAGGTATCATGTTTTGGTTGGTTGGTAAACTGGTTAGTTTGTCTGTTACCAAATTTAATCTCATATTATGAATACACTGGCTGACCATAATGTGTTTTGTTGATTCTTCACTATCGCAAGAAAGGGCAAATCTTTTGCCCCGGCGAGGGCGAGTCATTGATTGGTATTAGGAGCCACCTTGTCCTGGCGGGTATATAGAGCTGATAAGTGATAAAGTCATCGGGTTTGTGAAACTCAAAATACATTCCTGTGTGTCTGCATTTATATTTCGGTTTCACAAAACCGCATGTTTGATCAAATTCGTTGAGGAGGTATATATGCAGTCTCTCACTGCTATCTAGTTACGTGTAAGCGTTACTACGAACTTGATGGTGTCAAATACACAGCAAATAGATTCGAAGAAAGCACTGCTGTAGAAAATACCACAAGAAATATACATGCAACATTCAAAATAAAACAAAAAATCGAAGTATATAAAACAAAAAAACAGATGGCTACAAATTATATCATATTCTAAACACATTAAAAGAGGAATATCGGATTACAGTCTGTTATTTTCTTTTTTTTATATATCGTAGAAATAAAAAATAACTGTTCTATAAAAAACTGTTCTAAAAAAGATTGATAAAAAAGTATGCTCGAGTATCATTATTTTGAGAGAAATTTGGTCATTTTGAGCCTTCCAGAGCGAAATTAATACGCGTACAACTCTCAACTCAGACCCATACATTGGTTGATTAATCGTTATGCTGTCAATTTTCAGGAATGGCCTTAATTAGGTTTATGTTTAATAGTAAACGTAAATGCATATCCTGTTCAATATTACTCCCGCGTTCATCGTCTCAATTAATCGAAATCGAAATGAGGAAATTTTTATTTAACGCATTTACTATAGTCAAACACGTTCTGTGTTATTTTTATGTATTTATATATTTTTATGTAATGAATTGTATGTCAACAACAAATTAATTCCTGGAACTGAAGGCTAATAAATGTTATCTTATCGTATTTTATCTTATAAACGAAAAAGGACAAAGGTATTCTACAAGGTGATGTATTAAACAAAACAACCTGCGTTAAATATGTTATTACAACATAGGTGCTGGCAATTACCAGTAAGTTGTATAATCCAGTAATGAACAATACCATACAGAGTATAGTTGACTCATTGCTTACAGGGATTAGGGATCTACGGTGATTAATTAGATATTCCTATGGCCAGATTAGGCTAAGACCGTGGATTCTCCCTTAAGCTGCGTTTCTGGCTGGTGATCAGCTAATTTGATTGAAGGAGACGCTGCCCATAACCGCCGAGTATCAGGGGATAATATATTAATGATAACTACAGTTAGAGCCGGGTCCTCCCGAGGCAAGGCGGACTCGCCCTTGATTCTTTTCACATTTTCTTGTCTCGCATGTCACCTGTCACGACATCTGGAGTAAAAGGACTCGTTAGTCATTATTCATCGTCTACTGGCGTCCTGACCCTCGCTACCCTTCTGCATGTCACCTCTCGTACAAGTCACTCCCGTCAGGTCTGTGCAATGCACGTTTAATTCTCTCCTTACCTTCAGTGAGTCTGTTTTTTTATATTCTTAAGCTTAAAATATCGTTGATTTCAGATAGTAAAGACATGTTTACTCGTTTGGTATCATTTGCAATTTACGCTTTTATTTCCTTTATTCCCATTAGTTAAAATTTGTCTGTTTTCCTTTCACTTTCATCAAAGAGGTTATGTCGTCATCCGTGTTTTGTTTCCTTTGGATAATTTCTCAGGATGATTACGAAACTTTGTGGTACGACGTTAAAAGGGCCAGGGGATGTCATATCTTATCATAATAGCAATGTTCGGTTTCGAACGTGACTTTATCGTCGGGTGTTTTGCATAGATTATACCTAATAACTTCACTAGTTCTAGGCAGTTTTATCTTACCAAGAATACATCAGTAACTACAGCGGCTTGCCACGGCATTCTTAAGAGGCACCATCCCTTGGGTAATAATTTAAATCGACCGGGCTCTTGAATTTCATTTTATATCATAGAATTTGACTTTAAAATCCTTCCACTACGCTTTCCATAGCATTATAGTACGCACCATCCCTCTAGATTTAAATTTGTGCATGATTCCCTTGGGTTCGATTTTATTACCTTGTATTGGAAATTCTATTTCTTCCAATGTGACACATTCATTCATCATAGACCAAAATATACAGACACACAACAGACAAGCATCGTTAGTTGATTTGTTTGCCGGTCAGGCGTTAAGGACAGTTTCTTTAAATATGACCATTCAAAATACCCTCTTTGTAAACGCTCATTTCTCCCGCAAGACGGAGTGGCCCGTGCGAGTATATTGAACCACGCATGAACACGGCTTCATTCCTAAGACAATTGATCTTACCTCTTGGACTCACTCCCTCGCTGAGGCCTGGTCTAGACATCGCATAAACATCGTCTAATCCTGCAGGGAGATAGCCAAAACTCATTAGTTTTTGTCTTTTATTTCCTGCAAAGGAATCGCTGGCTTCAGCCGCCAACATTTTTTTTCTACGACAAAATGAGAAATTGTCTTGTTAGCCAGAACTGTCCGGCAAATAATTGAATACATTTCAAGCCAGTGTTGTATGTATATTTATGGAATTTTTTTCTGCTGTTGCCCATACGATCTTCTGATGTTGTGTGCTGTTTGCTGATATATATATATAAGTGCTCTTCAAATGCATACAAATTACAAGCATGGTTTGATATTTCTTTTGTTTTTCTCAGTTTTTTTATACTCCTGACAAAATATGCCACGAGATGAGTTGCAATGTCTATACAAGTTTCAGGCCATGGTTTATCAAGATAAACTTTGCCCATTTTAACAGGTCAAATAGCATTTTTTACATAATGCAATACACTGAAAGAGAAATTCATTATTTCAATTTCCGGTGTAGACAGATACGTGCTAAAGGGTAAGGAGTGGTGCCCCGCTCAGTTGGGTGGGTCGTGGGTCAATATATCAGAACTGCTCCGGTCAGCACTAAGGGTAAAAGGATATGAAACCGTCGCGTGCAAACTCCCACTTTACAAAAGGCTCGCCCTTCCAGTATGTACGGTTTTAAGTTTTAACGAGTGTCCCTGGTAACAGAAATCTTGGCATTTTCATTTGAGTCGAGTTTTGAAAAAAGTTTGAACCAGGGACGGGGAATACACAGGGACTCAAGACTCCGTTTGTTCTGTCTTTGAGCTCATGGGGTCTCTAACTCATTCCGTTTTGTCTTTGAGTAACTGGAAACCGATAGTACTCACATGCAGACATTTAAGCTTACCTCCTCTGACGGGATATACACAAGAACTTTGATTCAGGTTTGAGGGACGGGTTACACACGAGTATTCCGATTGAATACTGTACATGGCTTCATATTCGCGGGGATACAATTTCGCGATTTTCAGTTATTCAGTGTTTCACAGTGGTTCCAATTTTACGCGATCTCACCATAAAAAAGACCCACACAGTAGAACAGTATTGTAACATAAATTAATTATATTAAATATTATATACGCAAAATCTTAACTAGTTACGTGGACGCAAACGAATATCCACCGAGCAGAATAGTTTTTTATCAATTTAAAGATAATTAGTAAGATCTGATATAATTTATAACAACAGTCTTTAAACATACAAGAGTTATAATTATTCTTAATATCAATCTCTTAACTTTCAACTTGCCTGCGAAAATGGGAGATCGTATTCCCTATCATGAATATCGCAAATATGAAACCCTCGCAAACAAAATGACAGCCACGGTATGTATGACTTGTCGAAGGACGATGCACGAGTATTCTGGAATAATTAAACTAATCTTTGAGTGACGGATAAACGGCTATTTTGGGTGGCTTGTCTTTGAGTGACGCACGATATAGATGTACAGGTATTCAGTCTGGGTTTCGCTTCTTTTCTTGACGGGCGACACACGTGTGTACAGCCTGGATGTGTCTTATCTCTGAGTGACAAGCAATATGTGAAATTATCCATCTGAATCTGGAAATGCACACGTGTTCACCCTGTGAACAAGGTCATAAAACATAAGAACTTTGTTTTATCAGGAATTACTCACAGTTCATCAATTTGTACGCAGAGTCAGTCAAAAATCACTTAAATTCTACGGATAACGTAAATGAATATTTGGCTGACTTTAACACTGGTGATCTGCATGTAAATTTAGCACATAGATTCACATCTTTTAGTCGCTGACTGAATTATTGTGACGTGTCCGATCGGTTTCATGTCTTTAACAGATATATCCAAGAATTTATTGTTTTCACTGAAGAATTCAGATTTCCCCGGCGGTCTGTGTATAGTTTACCCATTACCACACAAACAAGTGTTTTCTTTATATACAGCTTAAGTCCTGGAGGGGTCGTCCGTGGCGGGACGGACGGTCATAAACAGTCGTTGGTCACCGGCATGTAGAGTGTGCTCGCACAAACAAATTCACTTTCATTCTATAGTGGTTAATAGAATACGTCCGGACCCAGAGCAACTATGAGTGGAGATCACTGAACCGAAGATCACTGATCAATACCGGTTTACACCGAGACAAATCCTATCTTCCGCTAGAATAAAATTAATTAACCCAGCGTCGTAGTTAACTAGATATCAGGCTGCATGGAACGTGCCCCGAACAGACTAAATATGTAAAGACCAGTTGGACCCTCATTTCCACGATGACCCCGAGACACCCGCATCAACAGATTCTGAATCCGAGAAGTGACGCATGACCCAAGCTGATCAACTTCCACACCGAATTTCCCCAGCGAGTTCCTGTAATATGTTAGCGTGGTCCCCAGCCGGGGTGTTCACGGTCGCACCTCCGTGGAACTGTATATGTTGAACATTTATTTTCATTGACGCAAAGACAACAAACCAAGAATACTGCGCACACAGCTGTTTTTAACACTTGACATCATAGGTCTGCGCGTTAACCTACAAATATACCACATATATAAGGGTTGACAAATATTAAATGGATGACAGCACCACAAGCAGAATTATATTGTTACATTAATCCTCACGACAGCACATTATTGACTGACATGTTCGGCCTCAGATAATGAAGATAAAATTAATAATGTTCTTAATTAATTCCTTGCGCTGGACGTTCACTTCGTCTGAGTTTGAGAACAGCCGCACTGATCCACATACAGTATAACTTCATGAAGAATTTACCGCAGGCTAATTTGATAAACTTAGGGGAATAAACTTGGAAATCTGACTTTGACCTGAACCGCCTGGACGCCATTAACTATACTGGCACGAGAGAAACTTATTTTACGCCTGTGCACTCTCATAATAATATCTTGGAGTATGGTGTGGAGTTATTGCGATGAAGATCAAGGTCACGTTTAATGGCAGTGGGCGTCAAGCAGGTTACGGCGTCAGGTGCATGGTGGGATGGGGAAGGGTGGGCATTCGGCTTTACTTGTGTAGTGGGCGTACAGCGATTCACGTCTTATACAGATCTTTCACAGAGATTTATGCTTAGGTCCGGGATCTTTTGTAATTAGTATTGCGCTTTTTAACCACACTTCTCAGTATGTTTGTAAATTGCCATTTAGTGTTACTGGAAATTAAGTAAACTTTGGGGCAGATGATTAATTCTTATTTAAAAAATGGGTGGTCTACATGCCTGATAGTGGGTATAAGGTTGTATACGGGTGTGTGTCCTGCTTTTTATGGCCGGGTGTTAAAGCTTTATAAACAAAACCTGATATCATGGATTTTGGGATTTCATTAATGGACACCAACCCTGTTCATGAGCGTCCAGTGTTTAGCCAGACATTTCCATAATTAAATAAACGAGACGTGGTTCTTTCAGAGTGGGTGCGCACTCTTCTGCAGTTGAATCACAAAGGGAATGAGCCAGAGCTGAAAACCAGCCTTTAAAAGACTACTGTTATTCCATAGTGGGCTTACTTTTAAATTTAAAACATTACGATGTTGGTGTTCTGTTGCACGAGTCAATCACTTGATCGGGCGGTTAAGTTTAGATACAAACTCCTATTCCGTGAGTGTCCTTATCTAGAGATCCAGCTCTATTGAGTAGGCGTTCTGGTGTAGGATCAAGTCTTACGGAATCAATGTTGCAGTTTAGAGATCAAGCATTACGGAGTACGTGTCCCAGTTTTCAGGAAAATGCATCTTATAATTTTAGATAAAAACACTGCGGTTAAGGCGTGATGTCATTCAGAGGGAGCCTGTTAACTAGATCTCATAGACAACGGAAGGCTAAATTATTATCTCTGCAAGCATGACGGCGTGGGCGTACCAACTTTCGTCACCTCATGCATGCTTTTACGGAATTTGGAAATTTCAATACAAGTGGGCGCTTCATGTATTTTTTCTGAGATAGCGGGCGTTCCAGCTTTCGCGAGATATTATGTTAAATATATAGACGGGCTATTATCTCGATAAAAAGGCCCGTCAGGCATTGCGGGAGACGGCGTGCCGGCTGTCGCGCGATACTGTGCACAATAGGGAATGTGCTGCATGTCATCTAGATATACACAGATGCCATGTAATTATTACATTAATACATTATTGCCTCTGCAAGGAGGACATGCATTCATCCCCGTTCGTGTGTGTGTTTGTATGTGTGATTTTTTATCCTTGTTCACAACAAAACTTTCGCAACCATAAGAGCAATTTCATGAAATTTTCAGTGCATATCGTGAATGGGCCAAGCAAGAATCGATAAGTTTTTTATGTGGACCCGACACATGATCTGGATTCAGGAATAAGTGAATGCAAAACATGTCGGAGGCTTGCATTCCTTAGAATGCAGATTTCTAGTTATTAATATTTAAACTAGGCACTTGTGGAAGATCTACGGAAGGCTATGCCTGAACGTGTCACCCTGTGTAAATATATGAAAATAATAATAATAAAAATATTATTCTTATTTTTATTATTATTATAATTACCATATACATTAAATTATTCCCTAGAATCGTAGACAGAGGGCACGTGTCACCCTGTGTAAATATATGATGATAATAATAATAATAATAATAATAATAATAATAATAATTTTATTTTTATTATTATTATTATAATTACCGTATACATTAAATTATTCCCTAGAATCGTAGACAGAGGGCTGACAAAGTCACTGCCAGGCTTGGCGGTACCGGACATCAGTCTCAGATTGGATACAGATGTCTTGGATTCAGTATCTTATACAATGTGTACACAAACTTTATATCAGTGGGTACCATTGCAGTGGACTCATGTTTTAAATATTAGGTAATGTCATAAGATCCAATCAACTGTATCTTGAATAATTAATTTACTAAAAGAAAGATAACTAGGTTTAATTATAGATTTTTTGTTCTCATATGGCGCATTATGGTTATCTTAAAATTAGTTCAAATATCATGTTGGCCGGCATGTTTTTATGTCCTGGAATTTACGTCAAGATATCCGTATGTTTTCTGTCTCCTTTGATAAAGAGCTGCCTGGTGATCCTATAGACTCTCCGCGGTACCGTAAAGTTTCCAACAGACGAGTTCTGAAGGCACAAGGTATGTTGGCCTAAACAGCGCCGCGCACGGTTAATTGGCTTTTACTGGAAGATCAATAAAAGGACAGAGTATTTGACAAAAAATTAATGTGACCCTTGGTGACAGCAAATATTACCCGGATCTAATCACCAAGCCGAAATATTGATTCTGTGAGCAGATGACATGCCGGCATACTCAAAACATCAGATAATATCCACAAGTTTTCCGGCGCCCTATTTCGCTCTGTAATTAATCTGATTACACAGGTTCTTAATGAACGTTCGGTGGGGCGCTTTTATTAGTTCTTTTATTAGTTACAGATCTTGAATAGATCGTGATGAGTTCAAGGGCAAAAATTTAAAAAAAACTATCTGAAATAAATATGATACTGTGGAAAGAGCTAGATAGGAGATTAGCACAAAAAAGGATCAGTTGATATAAATACAAGTATCCATACTGGCTGTATAGAGTTTGTTTTTAGACTTCAGAAATTCAATATTTTGTAATGTTAATAGCTGCTAAATGATGCCTTTATCGCTCCGCATAACTTAAAAAGATAAAATTGCAAATTATTTGGATCTGCTTATCTGTTTCTTCTACAGTTAAACTTGTGCATGGCGTAAAATATGTGCTATCGAAAGTGAAAGCGCAGAAATCGTCCACCTTCACGATGTCCTTCATCCATTTGTCAATCCGTTAATAGGACTCTGCCTGTAGACACTTGGGATACAGGCTTCAATTTAGCATCTGGAAGTGGTGTACAAGATCTGCGTCATTTACCGGGACTTCATTTCCGTAAACAGTCGGTCGAAATGGTGTTTATATGAAGGCTATAATTACCTTCCGAGGAGTAATCAAAGTCCTCTGCTTTTGATAGCTCTTATCTATAACTGTAACACACATAAGCTTATAATGTAATTGTATATATAGCAAATTTGTCACTGTGAAGCACATTCAGATATCCAGAAAGACTTTCGATCACTCAAGAAAAGAGTATTTTATCCAGGCCGCGTAAACCCAAACCGAATCATTTTTCCAATTGTTCATTTTAAAAGTAATTCAACAACAAGCTGTCAAATAGGATTTCAAAATTTATGTGTGTGACTATCCTACTTTATTTCATATTCCTGTTTAAATATTTTGTGACCAGGTTTATCCCTAGCACAAGGAAATGAAAAATACTTTGTTTCATAGACCATACCAATACCATTAAGTTACACTTTCGATGCCCAAGATATTGCGGTAATATTTTATACCTGTATCTAAAATGTTTGTTGTAAGATTTCATGTAACAGCAAAAATGGTGAAAATTGGTATTACCGATTATGAAATATCACAGCAAAGTTTCGAACAATTAAGTTTCATATATAGAATATATATAAAGGCGATTTTAAATTATGAATATATAATCTTTCTGCTGAAACACGATAAACTTTTTTTTATATAAGAATAATTCATTTCTTATGATCTTAAATAATTTACATCAATGTACACAGCCGATGAAATATAGTGTTTGTATTATGGTGTTTGTACTTTTTACATGTGTCAGAACTCCATGGAAATAGCCTTGTCAGTGACGTACTCTGTTGAGGATATGTAATAATATGGCTTACCAACATCCCGCCGGACAACGGGAACACGTGGTCTACGTAAATGACGTAATCCGTTACACATCGTCCCAGATAGAGGTCACCCGGTCATCGCGCATGCGCACAGTGATGCCAAATTTACCAGAGAGATTCATTGATGTCTTATGAAAGGGGAATTCAAATCGTCTGTCTTGTTTCTCAGCTATCAATGACACTTTAATTGCTGTTGTCAGATTAAAAAAGCAATGTCAAGTTTGTGTGGTTGAATTATCCACTTGTTGTCAAGTTGGAGAACAGTTACTAGTTTCCACTAAATACTCCAAAAGGCCATTCTCGCCCAAACAAATGCTATTATCTGTTGAAACCTAAATTATTTACACCACTGGCACTTAAGTCCAAAGAAAACTGATGAATAGATTATGACATTACGGTAATTGATGGAGAAAACACCAGCAAATAAATGGATTGAATGATCAGGTTCCCAATTAAGGTGTTCCCTTGGCCATCAGAGAGTTGAGGTGTGTTTTATTTAGAAGTATTTACATTAAGAGCAGATGGCAATCCAAGACTTGGATTCTAATTAACAATACTCCGAAGATTCACTTTCGTTCTTAAAAAAATAAAATCACTTTCATTCTTAGCAGAGTATACAAACTCTTAATATTCTCGGTATATGCGCTTATACCTTGCTTGCACATTTAAAGTAAACCATAATCCTAATATATTGCATGCAAAGGACTAGACATTATATATTTCCTAATTAGGAAGATGTGTAATGATAATCTTGACGCTTTTGAATAGGTATAATGTGCCGGATTCCCACTAAAATATAATCGATTCTCTCAAAAATGCAAGGAGAAATTCCAGGAGAATCTCCTTATGATTGCGTGAGTTATGTTGTGAACATACACACCAACAGACACACACACAAACGGGAATGAGCGCATAACCTCCGTGCGGATGCAATAAATGCCTTAGCATGGACGGCTAAAGATGCTTTTTGTTTAAAAGTCACCAGTTGTATAGTCAGTATACAACTATATATAGCGGCCAGCTACTACGATAAGCAGAACCCCAGCTGAAAGTCCCTTGGAGCTCACATTCTACTGAAGGTGTCAATCATCACTCACAATTATGTAGCTGACCAATGAGCAGTTAAGGAATGCGTTCTTCTCTAAGATTAACAAATTTTCAGAAAACGAATATTTATGATTTTAGTTTTTTTAAAGTAAAAATGAACGTGTTAAGTGTATGGCCAAGGAGCAGTGCAAAGTATGATTCCATTTAGAGAAACAAATGTAGAATTCACGAAAGATATGCGAAGCTGCTTATGAGAGAAATTTTTAAAAAATGACATTGACGCAAATAAAAACATTGGAGATGGAAAAATCTGGTAGACATACGGGACACTGATAGTGGCTCAGGGGAAGAGCCAGGACTCAAAGCCCGGGAGACCGTGAGTTCGAATCTCAGCCGAGGGGTTTTATTTTTTTCACGGCGGGTTTCTCACCCAGGGTGAGCGCTCTGCAGGTTCATTAGGAAGGCCGTTCACATGCAACGGCCGTGTTTCACTCAAAAACGAGTGCGCCTTTCGGGGGCTCCTCGGTGGTAGGAAACCAGCGATGGGGTTTATATACCAACCTAGGGCTCGCAGGTGCAGTAGTCACCGGGCCTGGCACGTACTCCGAAACCAGAATGGGATCCTGCAGATGCATACATATACTTAGTTATAGGTTAGCAATAAAAACATGGAAGCGGTTGCCTCTAACGAAATGGGGGTGAGGTTGGGGTTGGGGGGGGGGGGGGGGGGTGTCAGAGCATGAAAATATCTGATGCTCATGACGCGGGTTGTATTGTAAAAAAATAGTCTACTTGCATTGTATCCTCCTTGAAATACAGCTAAACCTACCAAAAAGTATTAGACCGATAATGAATCCCGTAAGATATCTTACAAAAGACATGCCTGGGTATACTGTTCCATACGAAACCACGCCGGCCGTTCAGCCCCTTAAGTTGTTTGTACAAAGGAGAAACATACCGGATTTACATCTTGCGCTGTTGTGTGCGCGGGTTTCATGTTTCTTTAGTCCCCTGGGATAGATATAGAGGAGGAGGACTCATATAAACTTATTTGTAATGATATACGGATATTACCCCAAAGGCAACAACAGGAGAGAAAATGAAAGCTCTTAGAAACTTAGATTTAATCAGTTTTTGCTCCCAACTTCTGTTATTATTCACAGAACAGTTTAAGAGCACATAATATAACGTTACTTTTATACTTGCCTAATATCCCATGCATGTAACGTTGGGAGATATAGCTATACCTATGCTGTGTACTGTCATAAAAATAAACCCTTAACAAATTCTCCAGATAACGATATATATACTTTTCAAACGTAGAAGGGAAAGAGCAGACAAGTTTAGAGCAAGCGCTGTATGGTTCATTGTGTGATAATTCTGACGTCTCAAACTCTTTTTATTTTTTAATGATTTAATTTGTTTGGTGGAGATAACCGCCTCTATTTTTCAATGCTTACTGAACTAAGTACTATGCACATCTGCAGAAGATCATTCCGGTTTCAGATAACGTGACAGGGGCTTATATCATCCTGGTGGCTTCCTGGATCTTTGTATCACTCATGCGGGTCCTTGGAGTGTGTCATCCCCATGGCTGGGTCATAACACCGAGGAGCCCCCGAAAGGCGCACTTGTTTGTGACTGAAACATGACTGTTGGCATCAGTCTCCCCATTAAGCCTGCAGAGCGCTCACCCTGGGTTTGGGTTGTCTTTTCCTCGCACAAACAGCTCAGCTCTTCTTCGCTCAACTTGATTCTTGTGAATATGTAAATTAATGTCACGTGGCTAACCTTTCCCGTTTAATTGTTTAATCTAACCGTTATTGGAAGAAATTGAAAAGGTCATGCACTATGAAAGATTGAAATCAAATCTTAATATGCGAAATATGCATTCTTGGTATTAACAGGCACGTGGGTTAAATATGGTTTACCCTCCTGAAAATAAGGGGATTGGTATTTCTCCCCCGCCCCACGTCCGATCTCTCACCTCCTTAATTACCATATTTCGAAAGGAAATCGAGACCTCGACTCTAAAACGACATTGAGGATACTTCATATTTTCATGAGCTAAATTTTGTCTAGAGCTAGACATCTACCTGTGTTGACTGTTACAATACCAGGTGACCTGGTGAACTATTGAAGCATCCGTCCTAATCGGGGCTAGCTTATGTCAGCCACGAGAAAAGTAGAGCGGTGCTGTGGCCAGACCTTGCTGGTGCAGCCTGAACAAGAGACATGTGAGTCTACAAAAGGATCAAAAGGGCAGACTAGAGGAGGTTATGACCAACTTGGGTGGGTTCCAGAACAGATGTATTCAACGTACATTCGGTCGCGACAGAGTGTAACATTACCACGGACTTCAGACGTAACAAGGTTAGAAATCCATAACAGGACGGGTGTATGTTGAAAACGCCTCTGTCGGAGTTAAATAACGTCCCCAGCGGGAGTTTTAACATGGCACGACTTGTGACCACGCGAGGCACGAGTTGGGGTAAGAGAACCAAACTGGGAAACTCGGCACAGCCTGCCAGGCTGAGAGCAGGTGCCACAGTGTTGTCCCCCGACACGACACGCAGCCTCTAAACGATATGACTGATGGATCGATCTAGTGATAGATCAATGATACGGGTAGACCTGCTCAACTTTAGACAAACCCCGGTTCACATACACGATATACCGGCCTAACGCCAGGAAATAAAACAAAACTGACCTATCATGTTGAAAACACGAACAGACATGTCTACATTATCTGACTCGTATATCGTGATTAAAAACGTGATCAGGCATACTAGTTTTCACTTAATTTCGCTCACCGCGATTGGATATATCAAATATGTCGACAATCCGAGACACTGGAAGGGAAAATGTCCACATTATTACCTTTTATATGTTATATTATCATTGCGTATATTATTTTAACATTAATTTTGTCATTTATACATTTTGTAAATGATTATAAACATATTTTCTCTTGAAGCAAGTTATTCACCTACCTTTTTCTGTAGAATTATGTGATTTCTGATTTACTCTGTCTACATATTTATGAAATGTAGGTTCATAAATGTTCTTATAACGCATCTGTGTGGATGTATATAAACTTGTTTATCTACAAGCTGTTAGTAAACACGTTATGTGCACCAAAGCTGACAAACAGAAAAAAAAAGTAATCTAGGGAGGTTTGTTACATATGTGCGAAAGCTGAAAGGTTATAATATATATACTAGAGTAAAATATATAAAAACACTCTCTGACTTGTTGCATATTTGTGGAATATTTTCGCGATGCCCCCCGCATGTTATAAAACACCGGGATATAAACAAAACTAATCGGCGTTTTCTGGCTTATTATTGAAAGATTCAAGGGATTATATTTAATTAATAGTTGGTCAGATTTCGGGACATGACCCTTTAATGAGTGGTTTATTTATGTTACCACGGTCGAGCGACCGTACAATATACGTTTTCTGTTTAAACTTTATATTTTGCTGATATAAATATATAGGTTACACATCAAACAGGTCAAATCGTTTATATGTAATGGTTAAAACCTCAAATCGTCACATAGTTTTATATGATGCCATAATCCCTGCCCTGTGGTATGCTTGTGGTGCTCGATTACGTCATTAATCGCACGGAGATACGATCTCCAGTTATGTTCCACGGCTTCTATGGTTCTTCAGCGTGGTCATAGCTGTTATCGTCATGGCAACGACTTAATGTAACAGTGTAACACCCATGACCGACATGCCATCGGAAAAATCCACAATAACAATACAATGTAACAAAATGCATCGCGGAAACTTAAAATAAACGGATTGTACACAGCTCTAGCAAATATATAAGGTTTAACTGACACAAAGCAAACTTTGGAATGGACAATATAAGAAATATTATACGTCTCTGACTCGTGTACATGTTTATAAATGGCTCATCAAATATAAATTGCATTTGATATCCATTGTATTAATGTGTACGAAAAGAAACAAGTATCACCCAATATCTATTTCATTACCCAGAAAGAATCCAAGAACAAATTTACAGCCCTACTCTAATTAGTAATACCAAATGCCTCTGTACTTAGTCATTTGCAGGTCAAAATGCATGCAAATGCAGAGTATACTCGATTTCTATTTCTAAAGAAGATTGCTCGGTACCCGTTTTCGAGAATTAGTTGGATTACTTCTTCCGGTATTATACACAAGCTTAAATAAAATGTGAATATATTTGTGAAACTTCTATATTAAGTTCATGCTTAATAAGAGGGAGGAATATTAAATAAAAAAAATAAGCCACCATACAGAGGGACAAGCAGAATTTATTTTTACCAGAACTCAAAACTACTGGACCCCTATGATAATTATTATTAGTATAATCCTCGAAAACGTTATCTTTTGATTAGAAATTTAAATGATTTTAAAGGTGCTAATTCTTCTGATGGTAAAGCCGCGTTTAGGTGACCAAAAAAATATATATTCCGTGCATGCATGTGAGATTGACCATAAGCCTTATCTTAGACGCAAGGAGCGAGCTGCAGCTCATCCTAAGTTGATGACGTATTACCTAAGACACTAGGGCCAGATGGCGCAAGAATGCTGAGCCGGCGCCAGTCTGCAACCCGAGGAAACACGATATATACACATAAGGCGGACCCTAACACGATATTATTTAAGTTAGCATCTTCAGCGTTTAAGTTACCGCTATTACGTCATAGCGCAATCATGTAGTTATCATAAGATAAACATGCTGTAATGAAGTTATTTTGGGGGGACTGAGTTTGGAAAATACATATCCAATAACTGTCTGCTTTCTCCCTGGAGATGCGGCGTGACATGGACATACATTATATATTCATAATAAAATAAATATCACTTTCTCTTTACGACTTTTATGGCTTAGGGACAGCAAGGTAATCCATCAAATACGGTTTTGTTATTTTAAAAACTCTTCTGTAGTACTGATAGTATGAGTAATGCTAGATGGAGAAACTTAAATCACTCTGGGGGTCGGTTCTTTAACAGCTCCCCTGTGGAAACAGATCTTATTGTCGCCAGGGGAATTTGGAGGTTTTATCTAGAAAAGAAATGAATTCTCGTTAAAATTCCTTCCTCATCGTTTCATGATTAACCGACCCTGTTTAGTTTATCTTCCACGTTGCGGAATGTCTCCCCGCACACTGGTTTTGTCGTAGATGATATAAGATGATACCAGCGTATATATTGCGATGAAAATTTTCTGGGATTAATTTTCTATCAGAGTAAACTGTGGTATAATCTTACACGTGGTCTCTCTCTCTCTCTCTCTCTCTCTCTCTCTCTCTCTCTCTCTGTTTAAGTGACATTCTTTAAAAAGTAGCATTTAGCAGCAATGTCTCTGTCTTTATATATATATATATATATATATATATATATATATATATATATATATATATATAGATTTCTTATGTATGAAATCATTTAAGAAGTTAAAAAAGACTTACCCTGGGATTTCATTTTTATATTTGGATCATGTTAATTTTGGTTTATGGTTTGTTTTGTGATATTATGTATACCCTTGTGGCGTCTAGGATACCACCCAACATTCACATAAACAAAACAAGCAGCGCTCAATAAGTCAATACAAAATCCGATTTTCCAGACGGGTGTATTAAATATAGGAATTTGATGCTTCAGAGGTCACGGGGTCTTTTAAATCATATTTGATTAATTGTTTGGCAACAGTACGAAAGGCGGAAAGAGAAACGTCACGATAGCAACCTCCAAATGAACCATAAAAACTTTGATTTAAGGAAAAAGTAGGTGACGTATTGCTGACAAATCTAGCTCACGCGTAAATAAAACGTCTCTATATATTACGTGATAAGGATTCTGGGAACGTAACATATGGGCTTCAGCCCAGCTTTGAAATTTCCCATTTGCGGCCATCTATCATGTGACAAAACAAAGCAGCCCCGGACATTACTCACCAGGCACCCTGCCCCCTCTGTGTTTGACATATAACCTCCGCACAGTGAGTTATATAAAAGCAATGAAGAGGTTCAAGAATGTTATCCATGGCTCAATTCTGCATATGACAGGAGCGTAGATTTTGGGTTCAGGGGAAGTGTGATAGTTTGCGTTCTGTTTGACAGGCAATTCAAGTTCACGAACTCCCGTGTGCCGCCAACGTCCAAGCTAGCGCTAATGATGCGCTGCAATGAACCACATATATAAACACCCCATCGACTGTTTATCTCTCGCCGTTTACTGTATCTCTTTCAAGCGTGAGCACATCCTTTGATAGCTTTCACACCACCCGTTGCGGTGCCCTATGACCTCCCGTGACCCCCAGCTGCTAGGTCAAATCTCGCCACCAGGTGGCCGCCCAGATGTCATAGGAACAGTTCATTATCTTGACTTCCTTGAGTCATCAATTTATACGAACTCGTGGACCATACCCAGGAGGGCGTATAAACCACCAAGTACACTACCACTAGCGTTTATGACCGGCTTGAACACGAACCAAGCTAACTTTTGCCCTAACACGTCTCTTCCTAGCAGATGTGAGACGCTGCTGGACCGCAGGTGGTCCCCTGGCAGTCGTTAGCTGTAACTGTATGTAAACATCTCCCGCTTTCACCGATCCTTGACAGTCTTTTCCCTCAGCCCTTGTGAGTCTGTTCCCGCTAAGTCCCTGCCTCTTCCCGTGGTGAATCAACCCTTTTGATATCCAACTCAGCTTGGTTAAGTTTGACTGGATTAACAGGCGCAATGCCCGCCTGGCGCTGCCTCAGTGAGTATTATTACATTCAATTGGATTATATTTTACTTGTTTACTTTACGCGCCATTTATTAAAAGGTCTGCACAATCTGATGATCGAGACAGGCCCATCTGCAGATAATGTATTACAAACCGTACCATGTTTCAACCAACAACACGTCAGACTTTTAGATACTTCTGCTCGACAGAATATGACTTCTGGTATTTTAATATATGATTGAATTATCGTGGTTTCAACAGTAATTCACATAAGTCATATGAAAACCATAAGCAGATCACTGTTAATATTGTATGTATACTAAATATTTATAAATAAACACTTTACAAAAGTAGACGAATAATAAGTTTTGAGTGACATGCATATATCTATCATTTAAGTTACCCAACTGCAAATCTGTATTTTTTTCGGTTGGCTGTGCCTTTGTACTCGTCTGTGTTATTAAAACGTTTTAGTCATGCACAAAAAGCTACATTTAACAGGTCTGTTACCAATTCAGATAGTCATCTGTGTTTGTTCCCCTAGCAAATTCACTATAACTGGTCTTGTTATGAGTTGGTGAAGATGTGTTCTATTCTTTTTATCGATATAATTAAGATACGAGAATCATTTAGCGCTGGCATCCCGCGGCCCCTGTTACATTCAGTGGGATCTGGTTACTTATGTTTATATACCCAGACTCGCTAAGCCTGCAGGCTCTTGTTATAAAGTGTTTATGCTCCTTTGTTGATAACGACTCTGTTGATATTCTTTAGTGTTTGTGTCAGGGGGACCGGTTTTATTACGGTTTTATTGGATACAGGTTATGTACCAGGTAGTCACAGAGTGCCTATATACGGCGTCTCGTTTTTTTTAGAAAGTCCCCAGATAGTTTTTTTAGTTACCGTATTAGAATCCCGTATTCGTATATGTTGTCCATTCAAAATCGTTTCAATCCTGATAATTAATAAGAATTTATTCTCATGTAAAACTTTTTATGGCGGAAGAACAACGAATGCGTTTACTTGCTTAAACTAAGACTTTTGTTTATCATAGACGTTTTGCCACTGGTATTTTGGGATTTTATTTTTCGATCGCTGTTCTTCCACACCAAAACGCTAGACTGATACCTGTTAATAAACCTCCCATTCAGAAACTTAAAGTCAGGAAATGGTATTTGTGTTATAGCATATAGAGGATACGTTTAGACACGTTAGAAAGGGGAAATCTTACCATTATGTCTCGTGTGTGGTTTGTTCGGTTTCGGAAAGAGTTAATATATATTCTCACCACATAGGCTTTCTACTTCCGGTAAAACATCTCAAGACGCATTTCCAATCGATTCAACTAATCTTTTGTGGCCTGTATATAACTTTAAGGCAAATAGCTATCCTTGTGTCTGTTGCAATAAAACGACTGAAGTCAGGTGACTTAAAACTAGAGTCATCGTGTGTAACTATGGTAACAATTATGACGTCACAATTGTAACAATGGTATCGAGACTTGCATGGTGCGCTTCTCGACTTAAGTCCTGTACCATGTTATTGCAACATAGCCCAGGTTATTTTATAATAATGTTTTAAAACAGGCGCTACATGCAGGCTTTCCAAAAGTCCGATTTTAACCGGAAGTAAATTGTTATCCATATATCGGGCCACATTTTTAGATCATTCGAACTGGATAGAGGATGAGATGGTGTCTGTTGATGAGACGCTACATGCATAATTGCACATTCACAGACACCAGAAGATATACCTGTCCTGGCCAGGGTGGTACGAAAGGTGTCCAAATAATGCATTCATCCCAAATATTTTGACTTAGGTACATGGTACACGTATATGTTACTATCGTAACAGCATTTAGAGTGCCATGTGTTAATATTTCCAGCAGGCAGCATTTTGACAGACACGTAAACATCATATAACCTATCATCTGCCTACATTAAATCCGATGAAGGCTCGCCTACGAGTTCTGATCGCCTGAACGTGGTTAACATATGTTGCCCCGCTTCTTACCACTCAGAAATGTGATGCTCCAGCAGTTTTTTTTCCGGCAACGGATATACTTTTACCGTAAAATATGGTTATGTCTACATTGTAAAATTTGTTTTATTGCTATGTTTGATTTCAAATTTTCAAATTTGCTCAGGTATATCCGGAGGGGGCTTATCTGTTTAATTTAAAGGTGCCCAATCACCTACCTTTTGAAAAGAGATTTATGTGATTTCTGGCTTCCTCTGTGTATATATTAATGATCTAAGAGTAATTTTGTTTGTGAAAAGTTCTTCGTGAAGAATGTGTGAAATTGTTGATCAACATGATGCTTGTAAACAAGGAAATGTTGACAAACTGGAAACATGTAACCTAAGGTAAGTTGCATATATGCGGAGGTAGAAAGGTCACTCATTGCAAAACGTCATTTGCAAAGCTCTTGCTCATCTTACTTGCTGTCAGATGCCCTTGTTGAATTTGTTTTGATTATTTTTGCGGGCCCCCACATGTTATAAACACATTGAAATAAACAAAAGAAGCAGCCTGTGTGCGGTGATTACACGTTTTCTGGCTAGTTTTTATCAAAGCTCCATGGGATAACCTTTGGACTATAAAGGTCAGACAGGTGATTGGGCCCCTTTAACTGTTAAAATTTAATCTTTTGTGTATCCCAAAATATTCACGCACATGCAGTACAGATTAGGTCTAGGAAGGGATTTCTCGATATCATGACACAAAAACACAATAACATGTCTGAAAGTATTTTTTAATTTTACTGTATCAACCGTACATACGTAGAGGGCGAGGATTATATTCCGTTAAAGTCAAGATTACGAGATTTTTTGAACGACAGATCCTTTACGTGCTGTCTATATATATTAAATAGGCTATAACCTGATATGATAAACGTTGTGATTATCTTACATATTATATTATTTTTCTATTTATTTGTCAGGTCACCAGACAAGCATCATCCGATATAAATATATCACTTGAGATCTATAAAGTGATATATCGATTCAAACAATAAGAGATTACTACATGTATACTATATATTAACCGGTTTGGCTTAGCTATACTTTTTTCTCGGCTACTTTTAAATGAATAGTATATTTTAAGTACATCCTATATCATTTAACTTTAGTTACTGTATAGTGTATAGATATACCATGCAATGCATTTGTCAGCTGGATATAAATTACAGATCAGCCAGGCATTTAACTAAAAACAATGGTGTCATTTAGAGAAAAGTGACTCTTTTTTAAAACAGTCATACATGTGTATATCTATAGGTCTCAGTTGATCCATCATATAAAAGAAAATAATTAATATTAAATTATTAATGAGTAATACATGAAAGCGTATTATATAAGAAGCGATGTTTCTTAAGAAATTGTCTCGTTTCGCCTTGCAATAATTTATACCTGGAACTAACAAAATATACAATTATTTAAGGAAAATTTAAATTTCTAAACCACGTGTCTCTTGAATTAGCGTCGGCAGGAGGGGTGAACTACGCATGCCTGCGCTTTACTGTTATAGTTTGACACGCCCGATAGCGGAGGGGGGGGGGGGGATGGTGTTGCAAGCAATTAAGGGGTTGTGAGCCCAACCGAAAAGTGAAAGGGAGAGAAAGGATGAAATGGTAATAAAGGCATAATAAATCAGGGTTTATAGTATTTATATCATCCCGTTTATGTACCCATCTGTGTTTTTTTTTTTCTGATACGAGGATAAGGGACAGGTGGATCCCCGGTATAGTATGTACCTCGCCCCCATCTTAACGGCCGAAAACCGTCTCAGGAGCCTCTCTACACTTTATTCGGGGGTTTCCTTAATAGTTTCTAAGCTGTTGATGTATAAAAACTTGACATGTACATATTCTGAAAAGTTAAAAGTACAATGTGTTTTGAAAAAATGTAGAGATTTCTCAAAACTGGTTGAATTTTAGAAGTTTAGAAGTTGTTACCATTTTCATATGTTTTAACTTTAAATCGATATTTATCAACCATTTATGCATACTAAACAATCCATAACTGCTAAATGGAGTTGTGTTCTAAAAAGTGTTTTTGCCTATGTTTAAAGGGACGCCATTTATAGATTAAATTATACCCAAACAAATATATTTAAAACTGATATACTTATAAAATCATAATATACTGAGAGTTAACACTCCATTGAAAGCGCCTGTTTTTTTATTTACCTTTATTTAACATAATTCCCAGGGACATTCGAGATAGCTGTTGCATTTTTTTGAGATTGAATGATATTTAGTTAATATCTTAAATTCATTAACATATTTTAAAATCTAAATAAAATCAATCTTTTTCAGATAACCCAAACATTCCAATATATACCAATATATAGAGCACATTCACGGATTTTAGAAAAACAATACAAGGGACCTCATATTAGAAGTTTATAAAATGTTAAGGAAAATGTGAAAGATTGTTTATATATGCTCATTAGACAGTTCTGAGTAGTTAGACCCTTAGGTAATCTCTCTGATTTATTTTAGTAAGGTTTTATACCTTACCATTTCTCAGTTTTTGTTGTATCTTAACCACAATACCATCAGAAATGGCTTCCTTTAGATAATTAGAAATCTTAAGAACCGAAAATAAATATATTTCAATCTAGAAAATGTTAATAAAATGAGAGAGTTTTCTTGGTAGATTTCAATTCAGCCTGAGTGACTCAGGGGTTAAATTGTCATTATGTTCGACAAGGAACTCGGGCTGTAAATTCAAAGTGCATATAGAGAGAGCTCAGAAATTGTAATGGAGAAAGAAAAGAATAAACTATGCGATGCGTCACGGGCCCTAAGACAAACATCAGTTTAGGAGACAATTGGGCATGCACGCGTTATTTCAATAACAGTATTGGGCCGCTAATAGATGAGTCTGTTAGATTTTCATAAACCGGCACACCTTCCGCATTTCTGGCCCGGCAAGGAAACCATGTGGGCCGAGTATTGATCCCCTGGATGTCAGTATATTAGAAACATGTCAAGAAACAATGAAGCCATAAGCTGAGTCGCTTTGCTGGACTCCACGCTATGGGTAGACCCCATGTGGCATAACATTCCCCTGGACCCGGGACATGACGGTCGGCTCAACACTTGGGAGGCGCTTACACGGGACGTCTGTGGTGTGTTTGCAGATCTGAATGTTCTAAACAGATCCGTAATTGCGTGCGCTTGTTTTATTTGCTTTACATGCTAGTTCGAATGGTTCTCCCCTAGCTCGCTGGTTAGGGCATTTGTCTATGCATCATTACATTTCGTGTAACTCCATATGGAAACGGTGAATATGCCACGTTTGGTTCCAAGGGAACTTGCGTGTCACAAACTCAGACGAAACCGATATTATAAATGCATGTATGAAACAGAGGTCCATAACGGTAGCAACCTGTTTTAGTGTCATCCTGAATGTAGATGCACAGCATATATATGAGGCTTGTAAACGGCGATATCTTTATACTAAGTTTGTTAATTGCTTGCCGAAAACTTTGATTTCGGCAAGCATATTGGTCAGTTGCGTATGTCTGTTTGTCTGTCTGTTTGTCTGTCTGTCTGTCTGTTTGTTTGTCTGCACTCTCCTGGCCACATTTTGTCACAATCACCTTGAAACTTACAGGGATGATGAAAAACATAATTTCTAGGTGCCCTATTGTTTTTGGTTAAAATAGGTCAAAGGTCAAGGTCAAGGTCGTCAAAACTTCTCAAAACGGATTTTTCTTCATATCTTTGTGACTATTAGTCGTATCTACTTCAACAATAGCTCATTTTAATCGTCATTCCAAGGCCTGTAATCTGGTGTGTAGCTGACTCAAATTTGCCGTAACCATGGTTACAAACTTTGGGGGAATGTCATGATATTCGAATATAAGGGGTCTTATTTTTCTAACTTTGTCAGTTTTAAAGCTAGAGTGATCTAGTTTTCTGCATCAGGTAGCATTCAACTAGTACTACAATATTTGATTACAAGTCTTGCAGTATCTCGTAAAATATCTCGTGAATAGAGATATTTTGAGATTTCATTCATCTTGCGCCAAAGGCCACATTATTGCAGGAATCTTTTTGAAACTGACATATTATAAGTCCTACACTAGTATCTCGAAATTGTTGTTTCATTTTTTGAATAGGGCCGCTAGGGGGCGCTGGATGTGAACCTCCCGAACATATCATATTTTAGCCATATCTCCAAAATTATAAGCCTCAATTACATAAACTATAGCTTATTTTCTTCCTCTGAGTCTTCTCCATAACCTAGTGTAGTCATCTAGTCACAATTTTATGACACTTTGTCAGTGTGTCTGTCTGTTTGTCAGTTGTCCTCAAATTCGCCTGCTTGCTCTTGCGTCTCACATATAGCATTCTACAGGCCACAGTTTTGAAAGAATCCTTTTGAAACTATTACATCTTAAGTCTTACACTAATATCTCGAAACCAATTTTTCATTTTCCGGATATGGCCGCTAGGGGGCGCTGAACTCTAACCTCTCCCAACATATCATACTTTGGCAATATCTCCAAAACTATAAACCTCAGTTACATAAACTGTAGCTTTTTTCTTCCTTTGAGTCTTCTCCATAACCTGGAGTTATTAATAAGTTATCTGAACTCAATCTTGAGTCACTTTGTCAGTGTTTTCGTCTGTTTGTCAATTGTCCTCAAATTCGCCTGCTTGTTGGCTCTTGCGTCTCACATATAGCATTCTATAGGCCACAGTTTTGACGGAATCCTTTTGAAACTATTACATCTTATGTCTTACACTAATATCTAGAAATGAATTTTTCATTTTCCGGATATGGCCCCTAGTGGGCGCTGCACACGACCCTCACACACATACCATTGTATTGGCCATATCTCTACACCCAAAGCCTCAGTTACATAAACTATAGCTTATTTTCTTCCTTTGAGTCTTCTCCATAACCTGATTAAGGCATCTGGTTTCAATCTTCTGTCACTTTGTCAGTGTGTCCATCTGTTTGTCCGTTATCCTCAAAGTCGCCTGCTTGCTGGTTCTTACGCTTTACATTTAGCATTCTACAGGCCACAGCTTTGACGGAATCCTTTAGAAACTGGGACATCTCATGTCATACACTAATAATACGAAACGCATTTGTCGTCTTCGGAATATGTCTGCTAGAGGGCGCTACAGTCGAGCCTCCCAAGTATATCATTAATTCGCCATACTTCCAAAACTATAAATCTAAATTACATAAATTATAACTCATTTTCTTCCTTTGAATCTTCTCAATAACTAGGTTATGTCATCTCGTTTCAATCTTGTCTCACAAAGTCAGTATGTCTGTCTGTTCGTCTTTTGTTGTCAGCTTTGTCTGCTTGCCTGTTCTTTTGTCTCATATGTCATTCTACGGGCCACATATTCTCAGCAATGTCCCTGAGAGTCATTCCATTAATAGAAAACCGACAATATGTTCTGTCTGTCCGTCTGTGTTTCACTTCCGAATTCCGGCAAGCGTTCGACCTATGGTCGTCTAGTTTGTTTTTTTTTTTTTTCTTTTTTTTTGGTTGCATATCTAGTTTAGTTTTTTTATGGCAAGAGAATTCGCGAGTTATGCAAAACATGACTACACCATTTCTCACACAAACTCATACACAAACGTTTAAAAAGTCAGTCTTCCTGCACTCGGTCTTCCTCTTGGCCGTATACAGTGACCAGGCTAGATAGACAGAGATGGGTGGGGGGGAGATTGAGCGAATTAAAATGAGAGAGACATAGACAGAAAGATAGATTAGATAAGATAACACCAGTTGTTATTAACACTATACATGATGTATTCGTTTTGGCTCTTCTTGGTTGCCTATAGAAATCTGAACGCCAGCAGACAAAAATCCCCAATTACATTACCCAGGCTTTAACGCTAAACATAAAAATGCAACTAAAAGGGTTTAACCATGAAGAAAATATATTTAACTCGGTGTATGCCTTTGTAGTAGGTTACATTAATGTATCAAATGTTTGAAATTGATAGTCTCAGTGGCGATAGGTTTAATAAAACAAAGGAACAATTCATTGAATATTCAACAAAAGACATTCTTATGTAGGCACGTGAGATCATTAAACGTTTTTATCATATAGAACATTCCTTTATTGTTTTACCTTCCCAACCAAGAAGTTGACGCTGACTTATCCTCCATCATCACCGTATCCATGGCAACCATTTACATCACCACTGAGCTGCCAGCATGGCCGTGGGATGTTAATACCAAGACAGATCTGTTTCAATAAGATACATGAAAAAACGACAAAGCACATAGATCATGCGTTAATGAGCTACCCCTCCCGTTCTCCACCCCGACTCATCTGCCCCAAGGGGAGGCAAAATCCTTAATTCATATCGCCATTCAGTGGCTTTGCTGATTATACCGTGATTCTGTCAAACGCGTCCGTTCATTTTCACCTACCCGACTTACGCCAGCTTCGCCTGTCTCGTGGATTTGCTATAATGGAAATAGATGTCTTTAAGTGTCGATTCGTCTTTAAACAGATGTGGACAAGCGGATAAAAACGAATCTATCTACAATATGTCAGCTTCCTTATTTTAAAGTTATGTCAAAATGAAAAGTAAAATGAAGCGTTCAATCATTCACAAACCTATTGTGGTCTATACTCATCTAGATAACAATGAAAAACACCTTGAACTGAAACAAAATTAACCCAAGGCGAGTGGCAGAGTCACGTGATCCATTTATAACCATGTAGTGTCTCCCATGATGCACAATTTTAAAACAATTTAATCTGCCATTGGTAGTTTTAGGAAGAATTGGAACAAGCGGTACAAGCCCTGCAGAATTATCTGGCCTAATCCAGCAGTCCGCGCCGAGTATCTGCTGATGCTGTCTGAATATGTTTTAATTCATCAACATTGAGGCTTAACTATATCTGATTCATTAAGCAAACGCAAATTTAAAACTTTTGATAATTCCATGCTGCGCCAGGATCACGACAAGATGCGCCTTATATATTGACAGGGGGTCAGTACGGGGGGGGGGGGAGGGTTAGCCCAGTGGGAATGTGAATGTAATGATCCCACTGCTTTTTAGAGAATATTATTTATATATTGCAAATGAAATATATTAACAATTAAAGACTTTTGTTCAAATTCTGAGTTTACTAGGAGATATTTTATATCTAAATCTGGTTAGTATCAACCATTTCTGGAAACTTTTTTAAAACCTTATACTTTCTTGTAATAAATTTAAAAATTGTCACTCGGACTTGAAAAGGAATATATATATATATATATATATATATATATAGAGAGAGAGAGAGAGAGAGAGAGAGAGAGAGAGGGAGAGAGAAAGAGAGAGAGAGAGAGAGAGAGATAGACAGACAGAAAAAGAGAAAAAAAAGAGAGAGTAAAACCTCTAAATTACGACCACCAACGGGACCTCGAGTCGTCCAAGGATCGGGACTTTAAACAGGTGGTCGTTATTTTGAGGTGGTCGCTTAACCGAAATGGTCGTTAGGCAAGGGTTTACTGTATATATATGTGTGTGTGTATTTTTTATTACCCTCCTTGATTACAAACTTTGATTATTACCCTCCGCCGCTTGCGTCCCCCCCCGTGATCATGACATATTGAAGATAAATTGACGCCACTGTATATACCTACCGCTAAAACTGTCATCAACCAGTACAGAGGACCCGCTGTTCTGGTTTAAAATAGGCTAAAAAGCCAAAAGGGTAGCCAGCATTGTGTATAGGTTTCTACTAAACAACCGTCTGGCTATATATATCAGAATATATGCCATGTCGCTGTGACGATATTCAGGAACAGCGGGAAGAGTTGGCCACAATCCGGAGCAGTCATATCCCTGTATATCAGAATGATGTATATAGCGTACACCAGAATCGTCCGTGCCTTGTACATTCCTATATTACCTATTCATTAAAATACATTTTACAAATAGAAATCTGCTTTTTTTACTGAATGCAGCCCTTCGTTGTAATGAGGGGTGCCTATTGTGGCATGTTCCCAAAACCGTGTTTGCATTCACTTATTCGGCCCATTTTGTCAGGTTCATGAATTCGTGCATAAGTGCATGACTACATTCGTGATAATTTTCTATGACGTTTCTGAATCCGGAAATTTTTCCTGATCCACACCAAAATCTATTTTTTTCAGTGGCCCATTCCCGAAATGCTCAAAATATTTAATGAGATGCTGTTCATGGTTGCCTGAGTTACCCTCTTGGCTGAGGCATCTATCTTTAAAACAGCCTCCAGTTAAGAGCACACCTCCGCCAGGTAAAACAGTTCCACTGGTTAAGCCCCAGTCACATCACGTCAGTGAGTCCCCACCGAGTCGTTTTTTGCCCAAAAAGTGGACTTTTCGGGCGAGCTTTGGCCGGACATTGCTTACTCCTACGAGCCTCGTCAGTATTTTACCAGCTCGTTTGGGAGCTCGTCGGTCTTTAGCGCGGAGTTAAAGAGCGACGAGGACTCGCTGAAAATTCGGCGAAAGTTTTGCACGGTTGCAGCTCGGGAAGAGATCGCTTGGGCCCTAGCTTGTACCGCTTGGGAATCTTTGGGATCGTCCGAAGTCCGCTCGTTTTTTTTTTTTTTTGTTTTTTTTTTAAGGCACTGAGGAGCCTCGGTCGAGTTAAAGAGCGTCGGACGAGCTCCGAACGATGTTCGGAGGAGTCTGGGACGTGCTTCATACGACGCCCCTTCACATTTCAAATGCGGAAAAAAAAATCTTTGGGCTCGGCCGGGCCTCGATACTAATGTGACCACATTCTATAAAAATCGTCGGATGTCGGCCGGATTTTTAAAATTGGCGAGGAGCTCGCTGCTCGGCTGATTTTAAAAATCCACCAGAGCTCGGCCGGTTATATGACTTAGACTTAAATACCAGTGAACCGGCTTCTGTGAGATAGGGGCAGAACACAGGACTCAAAGCCGGAATATTGTGAGTTCGAATCTCATCCGAGGTAGTGAGATTTTCAGGGTCAGCCTCCACCTAGGGTGTGCATGCACTCTGCAGGCCGTGTCATATAGTCATGTTTCACTCACAAACGAGTGCGCCTTTTGTGAGTTCCTCGGTCGTAAGACCAACCAATGTACTCGATTACACGCCTAGGACCCGTAATAGTCACAGGGCCTGATTAACACCAGGATATAAAACGAGAGGAACCGTGTGCTACTCCAGTGTCACGCAGTCGGAAACCTGAATTTAATTCTGGAGATGTACATACTTATTTAAATTAGCATTAGAAAATGCATGGACCCGGTTGCCTCCTCTACAAGGAAGATATATAAAAAACTCCATATATATATATATATATATATATATATATATATATGGATTTGCACCCAAATTTTAACGGGGTCTTCCATGGCCATGTTTCACTTCTAAACAATATTTCAGTTTCGGTTCAGAATGAAAAACGGAGACTTGGGTGAAAACATAAACTCCTTGTCATATTATAAAATATTTGGCCTATGTAACAGAATTTATAAGCTTCCATGACAGAGAGCACCGTGGATTTTGTGCGTATACTTTAGTACATGCAGTGTGATTAATTCCCAAGATTTGCAAAAGTTACGAATAAATCGTTTGGCTTGCAAATTAAATGTTGCACATGTACACACATGCACACTATACACATTACACACACAATATATATATATATTATTAAGTGGTATAGCCGTGTTAGTCAACAAGTTAGTCTAACTATATAAAAGGCGTCACTCTTTATCTTTACCTACGCTATATATATATATATATATATATATATATATATATATATATATATATATATATCATATATGAGAAGTCTGGATGCCTGTTCTATAAAAATAAGGAAATTCAGGTCAATCCGTGCAGACGTATATAAAATAATGTAATTAAAGAATCATATGGGGTCGTCGTTTGTACTGTATATAGTGTATCTTTGTTCTAAGGATGCCGCCAAGGACGGGATCTTTGATCTGACACAGACCAAAGCGGTCGTGACAGTGGGAGAGAGCTCCAGCCTCGAGACCCAAGGTCACTCTGTACCCTACGTCCCAAATATTAAAAAATCCTGCTCCTTTATAATGCGTGTTTCTAAATACAATTGCCTAAGGTGCAAGCCAGGTGCCAGGTGCAATATAATCGTTTGACAGAGGGAAATCAGGACACAAAAAAATTACACTTTTCCACGAGCATATGCACTGCACTTAAACATTTAGTTTACTATCATTTGAAGATTTGAGTGTGGTCCAAAAAAAGTATTATTCCCACCTAAATTCTGCTCATACACATCCCCCTTTGTGTGTCCTTGTTCACCACATAACCCATGCAACCAGAAAGAGAATCCAATGAAGTTGTTAGGATATTTCAGGAATAGCCCAATGATGAATCGATTAGATTTTGGTGTGGATCCGGTACACGATCCAAATTCAGGAACGTCATCAAGCAATATTCACAAATGTACAATCACTAATGCATTAATAAACCTGGGAATATATGCTATACAAGTGAATGCAAACACGGTTTTATAATATATAATAGGGACCCCTCCAAATGGCGGAGGCTTGCATTCCTTAGTAAGCAGATTTCAAATTATTATAAGTGTGTTTATTAACAAGAATACACAGAGATATGTAGAATGAGGATTTTTTAAGTTGGGGGCTTTCCTGTTATGTGTAGATATATCTTTACACGTTGTTGCTGGATCTTGCATGGCCGTAATGACATAGATAACCGCAGACATGGTATAAGCATTTTTATTGATTTGAATCCCTTCAGGAAAAAAGACACAGCTCCCGTAAAATGAAAGCCAAGTGCTTTTTAGGAAGGCCAGTGTGTAATTAGTTAATTAAGTTGGTTTATACGATACCTTGACATGGACCTTTATGCGTTTTGTGACCTAATACCTTTTTGGTTAACAGGCTCTTATCAGCGGCCTCCGGGAAAATGTGCCACAAATCAGAGAGCCCATGGCCGCACAAGTCATTCCTCTCCAACATAATGCCGTGCACTTTAACAATCTATCCGGGACCATGGCTAGCCCTTATTACCATTGTCGTGGGAGGCACACACAAATCAACAGGCCAGCCGGCTTGATCTGCGGGAACTGCCATTCCCATGTGTATGTTTTTTAGATAATGTGTTTTTCTCAGGAGGCTATTTGACTTGGAGGAGGCCCCCGTGTAATGTATTTGTGGTAACGATGTTGACTTCCTGAGAATGTCACCAAGCTAACTCGACAGGTTTGTCTTAGTTAACCACTGGGTGCTGCATGAAGAAGTGTCTCACAGACACACACGCACAGACAGACAAACATATGACCCGCTCTCACACACAGACCACACACGCATGCACAAAATACTAAAACACTAAAAAATAGAAATCTGCATTCTAAGGAATGCATGCCTCTGTTATGCGTGTATGTGTGTGTGTGGGGGGTGGGGGGGGGGGTGGGGGGGGTTCTATTATGGGATGCTCCCTTACCTATGTTTGCATTCACTTATTCGGCCCATATTCCGAGGTTCATTCGTGTATAAGTGACTCTACATTTGTCACTATTCTTTGATGACGTTCCTAAATCCGGATCATGTTCCGGATCCACACCAAAATTTAATCGATTTTTCATTTGCCTATTCCCGAAATGGTCTGAATATGTCATGATGCGTAAAAACACAAACAAAAACACACATGAACGGGGTTGAACGCATACCCTCCGGGCGGAGGCAAAAAAAAGAATTATTCATATTGCTCAATATTTTTAAAGACTTTCTTATGTATGTTTGCTTGTATCTACATATTCGCCTTTATATGTAAGCCATCAGTTAGCAATTCACTGACATGTATTTGCTTTTACCACCACTCGGTCTATAGACGTTAAATTTGGCTGGATGTTACATGTGGACAGGGCCACCTGTCACCTCTTTCCTACAAAGTGTAAGTCAAAATTATGATTTCACGTTGCAAAAAGTCGAATTTTTTCATCTCTGGTTTAAAGCACCTTTCATCCGTGTCTTTTTGCTTCTCTGTTTGTTGAACAGATGACTGTATTCGGGTTTCATGTATACACAGCGGTCCCTCCCTACCTCTTTATACTTTATAAATGACTGTATCTGCCGACGTTGTCAACTTTTCTACTCAAACTAGTGACGCCTGTTGGCGACTACTGGCACTGAGTAATCGGGTGTGTAACCTATGCATTTGCTGATTTGGGGGGGGGGGGGGGTAGGAGTGTATTACCCAAGATACAATATATTAAATTGTGGAAGGAATTTGTAAAATGATTCCTTACTATTTCGTGATTGGGCAGTTTGTCTATCCCGGCCGCCGGCGAGCTGGGCCATCATCATTCACTGTTCATTCGGCGCACGTTTGTTTTTACGGCCAGAGCGAGTTGGGAATCGTAACTTTTAATTTCTGTGTAGCTTTAAAAATTAGAAATCTGCATTCTAAGTAATACAAGGCATCGTCATGTGGGAATTAACTTATTCAGCTCATATTCTCAGGTTCTCGAATTCGTTCCCAAGTTACTGTATACATTTGGGAATATTCCTTGACGTAAATTCCTGAATCCGGATAGTGTATCAGACCCACAACAAAATCTTATCGGCTCTTCGTTGGCCCGTTCCCGAAATGCCCTGAGAATACCACTGAGGTCCCGTTCATGATCGCGTGAGTTATGTCGTGAACAAACACACAAACACGCAAACACACATACTAACGGGGATAAACACATACCCTCCTGCATGGCGGAGGCAATTAGGGCCCTATACCGGACGTATACATGTGTTCCTGACTGCTTTCTAGTTGATTTAGAATTGTGAAGGAAATGGAGGTGAATGTGATTAAAACACTGCTGTAATATTTTAAACCAAACAAGTCATCACACAGTCATCTGTATCACGTGCGACACATCTGCTAGAAAGGCAGATATGGAACGGATGAAATTCACGTAATAAAAACATGAAATACGTCCTTGTGTCGTTTTCATGCAAGGATATATTTTAACACTGCAGCCGCCACAAAGCACTTCTGTGTCTAGTGGTTTTACGTGATATGCTTGTGAAAACGGGGTCTTAATATTTGATATTGATGCTCTGACATGAAAAAATAGTGTACCCAGGCAACTTTCATTTACCAGCCAAATGTAGAACCTGCGCGGTGTATATATCGGGGGAGGATCCAGATTGGGTCAGGTTGTGCCCCACCAACCACTAACCCCCCCCCCCCTCCCTCTCTCCAGACCCTTACTCGGAGAAATAAACTTTTATATGCAGTGTTTTCCCTGACGCAGCAGTTGCATGTGAACCATTTCAGGGCATCATACATTTCCTCGGTTCAACCGGCACCACAGGATACTAGTATAGAGTAAAGCGTCGTTTATCTGAACACCGTTTATCCTAAAATCGTTTATCTTAAATTTAAACCGAAAATTTGATCATTATCCAAAATCAGAGCAATGGAGCAAATTTAAAAGTATATAAATTTAGTATAGATAGTACATAGTCCAAGTTCCAAGCAACTTTACGGAAATTAACAGGGTTAGGAAATGCAGATTAATTTACTAGGGCAAATATTTCAAAGTATTTCACATGATCCTTTCATAAAATTGATCGAAAGCGTAAGCGTATAAATAAAATGTTTCCAGTGGTGATCTTGGCATACCTTCATTAATCTGTATCCTGTACCAAAAAACCTCCGGTAGTAGGCAATCATCGTCAATACTGCTAATTCGTTTATACGAATGATCGTTTACCCGAACAAAGTCCTGTCCAAATATTTTTCGGATAAATGATGATATACTGTATTTTAAGGAAATACAGTACAAATTAAGTGCTGCGATTGTATTCCGCTAATATGTAAAATTATGGCCTATAGAAGCCACCTACAAGCAGATGAAGGCCAAAATACCATTTTCACTGGTGACAGAGGCCTTTTAATCCAAAGGTTGAACCATTACTGAATGATCTCGAGTATGTATATAGAGATTAGTTATGTAGTATGAATATAAGGAATCAATTATGAATGAAAATTTGACATATATCTATTATTGTTAGACTAATCCTATAAGAGAAGTGTTTGCACATATGCATGATCGATGAAATTCAATTAATTTCCTCATGGGTTATTTTTTATTGTATATTCAGAACTGCAAAAGTCCAGACTGCATATTCTTTATTTACGATTACACAAACATGCAGGGGTCGACTTCGTGTTAAACTATCAACTGCAGCCACCCCCCTTCCCAAACTCTGGATCGGCCCCTGTCTGCCTCGTCTAATGGTCATGGCATGTTCATGTCTTGGTGATGCTGTAATAATTTACAGCTGAGGGAACCAGCCTACCAAGGATAGGTGTATTTATGTAAGTGTTTGTGTGAAAAACCTGCCCACCAGATGCGAACATATCATAATCGCCTAAACAGCCCCCTCTTTATATACGCAGACCATCGGAAATCTGAGGCATCTGATGCACATAACAAGGCTGAAATTTATCCTGTTAGTCATGCTGATGTACGTGCATCATTGTGGTGCCGTATTTATTTAACACACCCGAGTGAACCCCCCCCCCCACCCCGCCCATTCCGGGGTTAATCATCTAAACCCCAACCTCAGCCAGGATATCTCGTTATATGTAATGCACCATTTACTAGTCACACTAATAGAAAACCTTTGTCTGTCACTGGCTTCCGCATTTGTGTGTCATGCTAGCATTCGCCTATTAAGGTTAATTTGTCATACATCCGTCAAATAAATTAATCTTGGACGAGTTAATCTTTCACCCTTCATCTTTGTTCATCTGTCTGTCTACCTGTCTTTCTGTCGGATAAATATGTTCTATTTTGTTTATCCACGTTTCCTATAATTTTCAGATTCCGACAATGACTGGATTTATATAATCTCGAGAGAGAACTGGGGGAAAGAGAGAGAGATAGACAGAGAGACAGGGACAAAACACAGAGAGAGAGAGACAGAGATAGAGAAAGAGAGATAGAGTGAGACAGGGACAGAGACAGAGATAGAGACAGAGTTAACTTGCGCTCGTTTTGTGTAAGCACCTGGGTGTACGTTTAATAATTCATTTTTTGTATTGCAAAAAAGCTGACAAAAGCGTTACAATTACACTGACTGACCCGTGAACATAAAACCATTTGTCCTTGCGTGACCTTGAAACGTGAACACAATTTGGGGTCATTATTTTATAGGTTTTGTCTGGAGGCGATTAAGCTTTCGTTAGAATGTCGTTTATTTACACTCCACGGTAATGGCGGAGAACAGGTGTAACGCATGCTTACGGTAAACCGAGGATTATGGGACGAAGCGTTGGTAGTAACTCAGGACCTAACGTTTCCTTATCGCTGTCATAACAGGTTAAACTCATAAACAGCTGGGCATACTAATTGCAAACATACTTAGGAATGATAATAAAGCCCCCTCCACAATTCACTGTGATCATCTTCTACCCTGCACTCCACGAACTCCGGTTACATCAAAAGACGTTTAAAGTGGCACCGCACCTCTTCCTTTGGTAACAGTACGGTACACTGACGTAGAGGGGATGGTGTTTATGCCTCACATGCGCTTGTTCTCCGGTGCTCGTCATGTAGGAGTTTTATAGAAACATTTGCAAATTTGTTGCACAGTTGGCCATAAGATGCATCATACAGGTCAATGAATGGAGTCTAAGCAAGTATCTATCTCCCCGCCTTAAACACGCCTTATATATGTTGTTTCTTATACGCAAAACGAAAAAAAAAATCCCGCTCTTATATTGTGTACACACACGTCACTCTTTGGTTTTAATCGCTCACAAGAAACCATATTAAACATCACTGGTCAGCTGATCACGGTATGTCTGTCTGTCTCTCTGTCTGTCTGTCTGTCTGTCTCTCTCTCTGTCTGTCACTCTCTCTGTCTGTTTGTGTGTGTCTCTCTCTCTCTCTCTCTCTCTCTCTCTCTCCCTCCCACTCCCTCCCTCCCTCCCTCTCTCTCTGTCTGTCTGTCTGTCTGTCTCTCGCCCTCTCGCTCTCTTTCTGAGCCATATGCATGCGTTTGATAACTTTGTAAATTCTTCCCTCTTACACGATTAAAGCAGTGGCGGATCCAGAGGGATGGGGTGGGGCGGGCGGTCCTGACCGAAACGAACTTTTTTTCAGGTTTTCTTTCATTCTTCCTGGGCGTGACCCTCCTCTTTCCAAAATCCTGGATCCGCCCCTGACAAGTGACTTTTATCTCTCTCTCTCTCTCTCTCTCTCTCTCTCTCTCTCTCTCTCTCTCTCTCTCTTTCCTTTATTTCTCTCTCTCTCCCTTATTTCTCTCTCTCTCCTGTTATAACACATTATCAGTCGATAACATTGCCACACATGGCTTAATAACGAGCGTATTTGCAGCCCCCGTGGCTTGTGCGACGTAACTTGACACTTCCTGATTAAGATTTTGTTATTCATCCTGGTTTGTTGTCCTGTTGATTGACTATAAATGGTCCTGCCGAGATGTTCTGGTTGCGGCTGATACGGCCTCCTGTTTTTCTTAGTAGACTAAGACAGAGTGCGCATGCGCAAATCACGCGACTAACCTTCTTAACAAATCCAGATGCAGTTTTGTGAGAACAACAGGATCTCCCATCTAAGACATGCACTACAAATATTTGACATTGGTTATACCTGCTGATCATTTTACGCGCGGCTCGCGCCATTTTCTGTAAAAAAAAAGAACACTTACCATACATACTCTCTGATGAATGAAGTGCCTTTTTTCTCCTCCTCAGGAAAAGAGTGAATATATAATCCCCGCACTTATGACTCCTTGGAAGCCATCTGGAACTTATGACTCGGTCAGTAAAAATTACCTGTTTGTGTTGATTGCATCCGACCTCGCCCAGGTGTTCTGATAACAGGCCTTAGAATACGATAACAAGCAAATGTTTTTGTTAGACCCGGAATGTGTGTATACTTGAATGAAATCATCACGTCTACTCTGGCTGACGCGTACTTCCTCATGTCGACATGAGAACAAAGGATTGAATCTGACGTTTCGTATTCTGCATGGATTGCTGCATATTTATCTTCTTTTCCGATGCTCCATCGAGTGTTATTCTTTCTCGTGTTTTTAATAATTACCACTAACTCATGCAAAAATCTTTTTAAAAAATTACCGCAAGTATATATGAGAGGAACTGTAATAAATCATAAAGACATCTAAAAATGCAGAGAAAGTATATATATGAAGCATGAATTATGGTATTAGTAAATTGTCTTGATGATTAATTACAGCATTGCAACTAGATGCATGTTAGCAATCACCGAGCAATCCATGAAAGCCCCCCCCCCCCCCCCCGTGCGGTCCTTCTGCTGAGGGTTATAGGGAATAAGTAATGCAGTGTACGACCTTAAAAATTAGGCCAAGGTCAGAAATAAATAATACTTGCAAATCCCTGACCTTGGACTTTTACTTAGACCAAATGTCTGTTTCAGTCGTTAGGAAGATTAGGCACAAACACGGATAGAACAGAGAAATTAAATAAAAATTATCTCGTCGGGGGTTTTATATTTGGAGGCGGCAGTTTTGGCCCGCCCCCCCCCCCCCCCCCCGAAAAAATAACAATTCACCCAAATATTGATTTAGAAATAAACTCATCAATCCTATAAGGGAGGCCTTATAAAAGGTACCAAAGTTATCATTTTGCTCATGCATATAATGTGTTCGTATATGATCAATTTTTCCCGCACTGCTCCAATCATATTTTGCACAAAGGATATTCGAATGAGCGTCCTTATCATTACATGAAACTCTACTAATGATATGCTCAATTTAAATTCAGCTGCAAATATAATAAAGGTTAATCTAATTATAAATTGAATTGTTTGATTTGATGGTTCACATTTCTTTTCTCATACAGGTGCTTCATTTAAATATATATATATATATATATATATATATATATATATATATATATGATGCATGCACACGATCGAACTTAAATTTACGAAGTAATTAATTTTTATATCCAAGGCCCAAGATTACCTGCCATGCAAATTTCTGTCCATCAGCCAATCATGAGTTAGTTTTCTTTTATTTATTAATTTTTTTTTTTTTTTGCTTTATCAGGTGGTAGTCTATAGACCAATAATTTGCACTGTTCTTGTCTTCAAGACATGAAAGGCCGAGTTTCGTCATGAATCGGCTGCGAACAGACATGCGCAAGCTAGCAAAGATAAATGGGGAATTGTTTTATCCGTACTTCCTGTAATTCCTTCACTGTACCAATATTTAGCAGCGTCCTGATGTAACGCCGTTTCAACATCAAAGTTTGTTCTTGTTTTCATAAAGACAAAACCATGTTTAGCGCCGGGCGTGCTTGTAATTCCCAACCACACAAGACACTCCGAACTTAGAAGTGCGTACAATTGATTTGGCACGGCCCAGTGTTTATTCGTCTTTAAACATTGTAACAAAGTCTTGGCATGTTGTCTGGTCGCTTCTCCAAACATCATTACACAGGTCCACTTACTTTTCACCTAGTTCTGATCAAAGAAACAACAAGATTTACTTTACCTCGCGGTACGCACCAGCTCTCTGGAGAGGAATAGAGAAGTCTTATAGAGAAAGCGGAGAGCCCGCGTTATGGAAACGTCAACAACGCACTAATTCAAGACACTGCTCACAAAATATTTGGACGGATTATTCTCTAGTAGTCGTTGCGTCATTGTGGTTTAGAGTTTCGTGATCTTCAGTCCGGATCAGCCGAGGGCATGCCCATGATTGTAATCTGTTACCAAGTGGACTTACAGTTCGTCTCCACTGATCACAAAGTGGACTTGTATCTTGAGCGGGTTCTGTATATACACAAAAGAACAAAGCACTCGATCAGACTGGATATTTTTAAAACGTTTCAAGGGAAAAATATGTTTGTTTTGTTTCAATGAATATAACAAAGCGCTCATTCAACTTTAACATTTGCAAACGTTTCATCGGATAAACATTGAAATATTCATTTAAATTAACTATATATATATATATATATATATATATATATATATACATTTTGTCATAAAAATGCAAAAATATACATAGCTGAAAGACATGATTCTTCGGACCCTTGACAGCAAAAAAAACAACACTCCAGTGATATACCCTTATATATATTTGTGTGTACATATGAATGTTAGTAAATTAATGGTGCTAATCAAGATATTTGGGCTTTGTCATTAGTCACGAATATTTTGTATGTGACACAGGTGGTGTGGTAGTTTGGTATACATGTTTACATAGATTATTTATTTAGCTATACAGAGTTAAGTTATACAACACAACTGAATATAATTTAGGGTATACAGTACTAAAACATATATTTTTCCCTTTCTTATATGTTATGCAACCATAAAATTATAATTAACATACAAGTTTTAATATATATATATATATACATATATATATATATATATATATAATATATATTCGTAACAAAGCTTTCAAGCATACACATTTTTCCTACTGTTGTTACCATGCATGTGCAATTACAAGCGTTTACCCTCGTTTGAAACTATTCTTTCAAGATAGGGAGAAACCATTAGTAGGACAATAAAGAAAGAGGCGCAGGAAACACGATCTAATTCATTAACTTGTATAAACATGAGCTGCACGTGCACGGCAGCGTGCCCATAACGAGGCTCTCTCGAAGCACTGTCCACCTGGCTAACACACAGATATAGGTGTTGTATATAGCGAGAGTCAGGCCTCGGGGCATCACTCCTGGATAACTAGCTCAGTCCCTTATGTCTTTCTCCCAGAAGCATTTTACAATAACTGCGCAACACTCTGTGCTCTGAGAGGTCGCTCACACCGATACCGCACACCTGGATAGCAGAGTTACCAAGAATTGATTTAATGAATTTTTGACGATCTCTGGTATCCCGCGTCAGGTAAGTTAGATTTATGTGTGATTTTTTTATGTTCGCCATCACATGCCATCATATGTTATGTGTTACCAGTGAATTTAAACAGAAAAAAATATTAGGAAGGGAAATAAGGGCAAAGGGTGTTAATTGTTAAAATGTGTGATAGTTACATGTTGATATAATAAACAGAGAAAGACAAAATTGTTATATTCATTTAATTAATTATGATAACGCTAGGCACTTGATCAATGGTTGAGAGAGAGAAAGAGAGAGAGAGAGCGTGTTTGAACTGTCGCAACAGGCTTCGGGGTGAGGCACGCATTTATGAGTAAACTTTTCTAAAACTTATAATGCAAACTTGTAGCAGAGGTCGGTTTCCTGTATATAATTCATTGCCGTAAGTCAAAGTTACTCTGCTTTATGGGATACCGGTGAACAAATAATGTGTGCTTTTCACAAAAACAGGTGAAACCGTTTATATCGACTGATTTATGGGTAAGTAATAAACCTTTATAATGTTTTATATTATCTAAACAGCAGTGTATATTGGCATTCCATTCAGTGGTTGTCATGGTTATATCACAGCGAATGTATACACAAGAAGTGCTTTAATCCAAAAAAAGTTAGATTCTCAGCTTTATATTTTATATCGTCATCAATTACAAAAGATCAGCTATTTCACAGACGTAACCCGCCTTAAAAATAACAAGAAAGGAGGAAGTAATGCATGCCGTTTTAGAATACTGAGAGAGAGAGAGAGAGAAAGAGAGAGAGAGAGAGATCTACTAAGGAAATGAATGCTGAGTTTATAGATGTACAATATAGAACAGAGGCTTCTTTAAACAAAATACTTAAAGGGGCCCAAACACCTATATCAGACTTTTATAAACTAAAGGTAATCCATTAAAGCTTTTATAAAAAAAAATAGGCCAGAAAACGTGGATATCTTTACACACAGGCTGCTTATTTTGTTTATATCAACGTGTTTAGAATATGTGGGGGACCGCCAAAATAAAACAAATTCATGCAACAAGGGCATCTGGCAGCAAGTGAGATTATAGCCATAGCTTTGCAAATGGCGTTTCGCAACAAGTGACCTTTCTTCCTCCGCACATATGCATCCTACCACCTTAGGCTACATGTGTTTCCCGATGGTCAACATTGCTGTTTTTACAAACATGTTGTTGATAAACAAGTTCCCACATCTTTTACGAAGGCGTTATAAGAATTTTTCACAACCAAATTTACCCTTAGATCATTAATATATAAACAGAGGGACCAGAAATCACATAAACTTTCTTTCCAAAAGTAGGTGAATGGGCACCTTTAACATTTGACAGAACTGCAAAGAAAACAAATAATACTTGTGTTTATAAATGCTATTATTTATAGTCTGTTTCATCCCCTCCTGCATGTCCACCTGTTTTCAAATATGAAAAATCAGTCCATTTTTTACAACATATCAGCACCACTTGTGGCGGTCAAGGTCATTGGTCACATTCAAGCAAAAACAGCCTCAGTTGAAAGCTGCTGATTGGATGATTTCATGTTAACACTCTAAAAATATGACCAGCAAAAGAAAGACCGCTACTCATGCAGTGACACATCTGATCAGTCAAATCATTGGAAAGTGTAAAAAGTTGTAAAACATAAACTGGAGATTAATTGTAAAATGTTTGCTTGCCACACCAGAGTTTTACTTCCACAATATGTTTTCTAGGAAAGTATTAAAAATATAAGCTTTCTAGAAAATAATCTAAAAAAACAGGTGGACACATGTGCAGGTTGATGGAACGGAGCATACCAAACAAAAGTAACTGTCGGTAGAACATTCGCAGCACTTATTCAGATGTCGTAGAATATTAACTATAAAAGATATAAGCTAAGGAAATAATTAAAGCTTCTATATAGCAACTTAGTAAACTGAAATACGCATTTGCACCTTTGCTGTAAAATATATAAAGAAGTTAAATTGCTCCCTATTAGAAAGATCTCTTTCGGAGGAAACAATTTTTAGGAGTTATTTGCACGACAGTCAGCTTGCTGGAAGTTATTGGTATGAAATGTTAACCAACCGGAAGATATCTATGTGGATCGAAACCGGATACGGAAATGACATTACAGATGGCAACCTTCCGGCAAACCAGAGGTGTATCGGTTTATCTGGGTGTGAAATGATGTCACGTCCAGAAAATCACAATTAATCAAGCAGAGAGTACCCTAATTAAGGGACTTTATATACAATGAACTGTAAAATCCTGTCAAACTGATTATGACATTTGTCTCTTGGAGCATATAAATAAACTGATTCTCTAAATGTAGAATTGATAACTTTAATTGGTCATGCACTTTGACAGTTGGTATAGATATGCATGCAAATGACGTTTACATATTACAATTTTTTAAAATTATTTTCATTGTGTCATATTAAACGTTTATAAACATGCACGTACCGTTCATAGATTAGTATTTCTAGCAAATAAGGTATACCTCTTCATCGCGTGAACTTTAATGGAAAAATCATATATTTTAATAAATAAAAAACCTCCATATATATATCAACTGTAAACAAAGTCGCAGTTATGGACTTCTGATAATCATACTCACAATATATATATATATATATATATATATATATATATATATATATATATATATATATATATATATATATATATGTTTTAACAGATGAAAGTACTATGGTTTATTACAAGACACATATAAACTTGATTACTGAATGCGTATAGCATTTGCATCTTACTGTATACTGTTCAGTGTATACCAGTTTCTATAAGAATATTTGAGAAGCGCATTAATCAAAATGTATCAGTGATATTTATCATGTATGTCCTACAATGATGGGTTGTGTGTAGATGGAATAATGTCTTACCATTATATACCCGTGCCTTGATTTAATACAATCATGCAGCACCGGGTCCAGAATTTATCATAATGGGGTGAGTATCATTTACATTGAGGAAATGATATCCTATAGATTCACAACTCTTGGGGGCGGATTTGTCATTAAAACATGGGGAAAACAATCAAAAAGGTTTTTTTTTTTTTGCTGATAATGGGGATTTTAACCCTCTGGGGCCCTCTGATGATACTGTGTGTGGCTTTGTGTTCGCGAGGGTTTCAAATTCGCGAACGAGAAATTGTCGCGACAATAAATATAATAAGAAACCCCATCCACACTAGCTGTTGAAAGGTGATTCATACTTAACTGGCATCTCGTGTACATCACCCATGCCTGTAACAACAAAAACTCAAAGGCAAAACCAATGATACAATTAATATCGACAGATCCGTGCGCTAATGAACAAGAATTTACACTCATTTGATATTTCCATTGGTCTTGGTAATTTTTTTTAGGATTTTTTCGTGAATATTGCAACATTTTATAATGATAGATATACCAAGTGTAAGTAACTGCTTGGTGAAATCGCGAAACTGAAACCACGCGAAAGACTGGAAAAGTTAAAATCGCAAAAAAGATATATGCGAATATGAAGTAAACAACAGTATATTTGAGACTTTTGTTTCCGCCATGATCATTATCAGCAGTTAAAAAATCTCAACATTCAGAAAATTAGGCAGAGACCATGCATGCACCAACGAGGGGCGTGAATGTAATTTATGCAGCATTTATGTAATAATGATCATGATACGTTTACTATTTGATAGTAAATTGTCATGAATCCTGGTTAATTTATAACATCCTTGACAAAATTCCCTTGATTAAAATCAGCCTAAAAGTAATTTAAGATCAATATTAGATCCATGAATTAAGTAAATGTCATTTTAAAACCTGGTGTAGCGTTCTTTCTGCATCTGATGGAATATGTATTTGTGAAATTCACATTAAATTTTATAAGAAATTGTTACAATTTTGACATTTAAAAATTAAAACGAGACACAATTTTAAGCAACCAGTAACAGCAAATCCCTCTTCAGTTGGCTAATATCAAACTACATGAAAATATTTCAGAAGCGTTTATTTTGTTTTTCCCTTAATACCATAATTCTTTCATATTTAAAAATGAGATTTATTTTTATTGAATTAAAATTGAAAATTCAATAGTAAGTTAGAAAGAAACATGATACAGGAAAAACCAAAAAATGGTTTTGAGATATTGACATGTATAGTGTCAGGGCTCTCTGAGGCTTTTGTGTGCCAGATATACTATATAGATCTAGTACATATATGTTAATGTATCGTACACTGCCCAGACACATATTCCAGTGTATACATATTGTACACTATCCAGATGTACCAGGGTACTGCACAGATGTACTATTCAGTATTGATTCCTGGAAGTTATCATTTCATGATCGACTTCCTCGTCCATGCGTAATTGATGTGCCTGAGTAAACCATATCAAAGCTGACCGCTGGTCAAATAATAGTAGTTACATTAACCATGTGGCCAGCAAACACGTTTAGTCATGTCCGAATGACGAATTGTCCCTAGACAGTGGTTCCCTCACCTGAGGCGAGTCTTCCCGCTGACCACAAAGTGACCACTGCCAAGGTAGATGACCATCCATCACTCAGTGCTTTGTCCATAAGGGGACGTGAAAAATAGATTAGGTCGGTGGGTCTGATTCCGTGCTCTAGTCAGCCGGAAAATGGCCGCAGGAATCGACGTAATCGCATGATCAAGATGATTAGAAACTTTGTACTGGAATTAGTCGGTTCCACAAAGGAAAACGGCCAGTTTAATCACTTCTGGTCCTATCATGTGACGCACTAATAACAGGCTTGATATTAAGTGACCAGCGACCGGCGTTGTTTGGGCTGTAATTCCAGCGCTTCGTTTAGGTTACATTATGCATGGCATATTTACAACGCTTCACTTATTGTTGTCCTTCTGGCCAACACACAACAATATCACGGTCAAGATCTTGCTACAAAACTCAAATAGTATACCCCCAAGCAAGGTGTCTATAGCTGAAAAACAAATCTGATACACGCTCAGGACTGAAGGCTCATAATCTCTCTCTTGTGTTCTCGATGAAGAGCGAGCTGCCAAATGGGAGTTCATTTTGTGAGGAATAGGTGCCACTGATTTGCTTCCACCGCGCGGCCAATTACGGACAGATTGTGGACACCCTGATTGTCCGGCATGAGGTCCAGTATTTGTACCCAATGACACTTCACTTGACAGCGGCACAATAGATTTTATATCCAATTCGAGCGGCTTTACCTGAGAGGTCTGTAAAGGGTAGGACTTTACTTCTGAGTTCTGTAAACTACAGATCTCACAGTGATTGAAAGGAGAAATGTAAACTCAGATAACATAGGAAAAGATCTAAATGTTGATCTGAATTATTGACATGCATGAACATGTGAACAAATCAGACTCTATAGACAAGCACTTTTACATGACCTTACATTTCAAATTTAAAAAACCATATACGATAATCAGGATTTTATACATGAAAGCATCCCTTTTAACGATAATATGTTAAATGGACGATTTCAGATGGGCGAGTTCATTTAGACGTTCGTGTTCTGGGAAATGATCAGGTGGACAGTGATCATGTGGATGATTATTCTGATTTAGACGATCGTTAAATCCAAAAATTATTATTCTGTACTCGAGTGTTGTGTTTCTTTTCACAGTATATTATAACCATCACTAGGAATTACTTTTATTTTCATTCATGTGATTTATTCATTATTTCATTCACCCCCCCCCCCCCACCCTCCCGAGTTTCGTAACGGATGAAGATCACACCCGTTAAACACTCGATCATGCATTCTATCGGTCGCAGGTTCAAACCCCTTTCGGTTCAAGTAGGTTGATATTAAAGTGACATGAAGCCCTGCATCCCTTAAGCGTTATAGAGGAAGAACACTGGCTTACATTGAACGAAAAAATAGAAGAAAATGACACAATACGCACTTATTTTTTTTTACATATATTTTTACAGACAGGATTGACTGACCCTTTTTATTTTATATGAATTATAAATATGCCCTTTAGAATGTTTGGTTCAAATTTCAGCTCGAAGCGACATTGCTATATACTGAGTGCGGAACTGTAAATATCACGCAAATTGCAGATTCACCGCCCATAGCGTCGGGATACTTGAAAACTGTTGTAATGTGGTCGCGATTACAGTTGTTTGGTTTACAGCACGTGCCCTGATCTCCACGGAGATCGGGAGATTTTGGAATCCCGCTGGGCTTGAGATCACGCGAGACCTGGTATTACATCAGCGTAATGCTAGTTCAGTGTGGTGTGAAAGTCTGCTCACACCACGAACCGGATTTCCTTCTTTCTCCACTAATACACTGATTGAGCCGCCTATGGAAGCAAACGAACCAGCAGTGTAGTTTATGATGGGTTTTCTCTCACTTAGTGACAGGTGTCAGGGGTGAGCTGTCGAGTCTGTATTCCGCCGACCTCTGGATAAAACTAACACGTATCCAAGGGATACTTCAGAGATTGGAGGGTATTTAACATTGTTCCGTTTAGTGACACGTTGATATCTGCTATCCAGTATTCAGATCATACGACCATTTCCAGAGATTAATTTAAACCATCTCGTTATATTTTAGGGTTTTAACTGCATCGATATTTCTGGTATGTTGCTCCTACACGTATTGTCTCAGTCAACAGGTTTTACATTTTCGGATTTTTTTTTTCAGCTATCATTGACCAACGGTTGGTTAGACACTTTATATACAATCAGCTTTATCATTTAATGAAAATATTTATGTATATATAGGTGTGTGTGTGTGTGTCTGTGTGTGAATACATATATGTATATATATAAATATATATATAAATATATATAAATATATATAAATATATATATATATATATTGAGCGAGAGAGAGAGAGAGAGAGAGAGAGAGAGAGAGAGAGAGGGGAGGGAGAGTGAGAGAGTGACGGGAGTGACAGTCAGATAGAGAATGAGACAGACAGGCCGAGAGAGAGAGAGAGAGAGAGAGAGAGAGAGAGAGAGAGAGAGAGAGATTTACGAGTTAAGACGCGTATATTGTTTTAATATAACTGATATGTTGACATTGATTACCTCCATGTTATTTGATTTGTGGGAAACAAGAGCACGAGTTGCGCGGTTCATTATATCTAAAAAAGCGCGGAACGCAGGGGGAATTCAGTTATAGTGACTATTATTGTCGTAATTGCATGAGTGAAAACCAGGTTCTTTATATCAGTTGCCAAGAGGAGGTCATCACGTCAGGGGAAGGTAATTACCCCTTCGTGGTGGGTAAGTTTATATTAGGGAGACCTAGGCATATCACAGGCCAGTTGCGTGCCAAACTGTGGCCCGGCCTTAGATGTCACGACTTATGAAACATTAATATAATAATTACAGCCAATACAGCTAGTCGGAAATTAAAAGCGTCATTATCAGCCGTATAACTCAAAAGGTGAGTTGATGACGACCCTTCTGAATATTATATACGAATTGATCCCAGGTCTTTCATGGCACTTTGAGCTTCATTATATTAACGGTAGTAGCCGGGAACAAGCGTGCGTATATTTACGGTATTTGCCCGGAAACAAGCGGGTATCCGGCCGAGAGAACAATGGCTGCTCGGAATCCCGCGACAAACATAGGTTTGGTTGTAGATTTTCAATGATCTGCGATATAAATATTTAATGAAGGTAGCAATTGTATTTATCACCCCTCGGTAAGCTGGTCTGCGCGTCCATTTGGGCGTGCGGAGTACAACTCAACCATGTGGGACGAGATCAATGATTGCGGTATTTTCAGGTTCCGTTACTTGGTGCCTTTATTTTAAGGCCGGCTGCAGGCTGTCAGAGGCCGGGGTTAAGTTTCAGCCAGGAAGCATTATACAGACACAACGGATCATAGAGTCACTTTCACTATATTGTCTCAGGGATGCGGCGGGCTGGCTGGCGTGACAAGTCAGGTTCAGTTCAACACCGCCTCCCCGGAGGGCGCAAGTGTAACCCCTTTTGTGCTTTATTTAAATATGCTAATACACTCTGAAGTGAAATGAACCAATGTTGGCCCGCCTCAGCCTGGCGCGTGGGACCCCCAAGTATTGAACTGAGTACTCGAGCTTGGCCGTGATCATCATTTCGACATCGCCAAGTCCTTTGTACTTCACACAACTCCTGCCAGGGTAGTTTATATACTAGCTAAGAATAACGGTTCTATCCACACATGAAGACAAGTGTAGTTTGGTACCCAAAGATGTCACCCCAAACGACGCATCAAGGTTAGTCAAGATGTTCTTATAACAGTTAGTCGTATCTTACACAGTTCAGCTGTTCATGTTTTTTTATAACAGGCGACTTTTCTTACCAAACGTGATCTTTTGGTTTTGTGAATGAAGGTCCATGAATTGATGTCAAATGTTTAAATAGACACTCGTAACTTTTACGTTTAAATCTATAAGAGCAATTGATTCGTGGACCCTGTGAGTATAGATGAAGTTCTTCCTAAACATATATATATATATTTATATATGGATAGAGAGAGAGAGAGAGAGAGAGAGAGAGAGAGAGAGAGAGAGAGAGATAACAGACAGACAGACAGAGAGATTGACCTAAGACGCGTATTGTTTTAATAAAGCCAAGAAGATTTAATGGATTTAATTTTCCATTAAATCTTCTTGATATAACAGATTGGCATTGATTAGGCCTACCTTGTTTCCATGTTATCTCTCAATCAAGTGATATCGTGTGATATTATTGCTTTGTCACTCATCACACACACTGGTATGCACATATATATATACAAACATACATATATGTGTGTGTATATATATGTATATATATATATATGAATGAATGAGAGAGAGAGAGGGATAGGAATTAGCATATATTCATATGTTTTTGTATATATTGACTTGAGTTAGATGATCTCATATTTGCACTTTGCCTTTTTTTATATTTTGCCACTATAAAGTAGACATATGCATACCAACGGGGACACATTTTACTTTCGCAGTGTGTGTGTGTTGGTAGGGGGGGGCCTTCAAATCCCCCCTAAACATCTAATGAGATATACAAGGGTTATCAACCAACCAACCCCTTCTCAATATAGTGTAATAATACAATAAATTTTTAATTTCAATTTTAATTTTTAATTTAATTACACGCATTAGGTTAGAAAATGAGGATGGGTGATATAAAATGGATAAAGTGCATGTTGTGTGTAGGTGTGTGTGTGTAGGGGGGGGGGCGCATATCGCCCCATCCCCCACCAAATTGCATTCTAAGTGCATGTCAATTTAATTATATAAGACGTTAATAGGAGGATCCGTATATAGAAACAAGTGACTGTGACAGATAAATATGGCGTGGACATGGCGTCACATAAACCGTTACACTACATCGTCAAGACAGATCTGTTTTTCAGAATGCATGCATGATAATGTGCGATGATACAGGTCCAGTCATTACCTTTCTATGTTTGTATTCTTATATATATGTATAGATTTGTTTATTTCGTTATTAGCCTTAGAACGCGACTGGATGAAATTAGAATTTTGCATTTTAAGAAATGCAAGCCTCCGCCATGTAGGGGATCCCTACTGTCGCATGCTCCTGAAACCCTGTTTACATTCGCATATTCGGCCAATATTCCCAGGTTAATACGTTCATATGTATAAGTGACTGTACATTAGTAAATATTCCTCGAGGACGTTCCTAAATCCGGATCTAACGCCGGATCCACACAAAAAATCTAATCGATTCTTCACTGGCTCATTCCCGAAAATTTCATTAGATTCCATCCATATGATTGCGTGAGTTATGTTGTCAACAAACACACGTGAGCTCAAGCGGGGATGAGCGCATACCCTCCTGGCGGAGGCAGTTTGCGCCATGCAGACCAGACTTGTATAATGTGCACCGCGCATGCATTGTTATTAAAACGCGTGTATAGTCGTACTGTTATTAACTCATACATATAGTATACAACACGGTGTATACAGATATGGGCACATTATATCGTCTCCCCGATGCCAGACCTACACGTATTGTTTGTAAATAAACCTCGAGTTAACATGGCAATTAACAATAAATCACTAATAGTCATTTATAAATACGTTCGACTGGATGTGCTCGGCAGTGAGCCAAGGTAAGCATACACTGAGTTTCCAGTGCATTGAAATACGGGGGAATGGTTCCAGCATAAAACCAGCTATTTACTAGCCTTTTCTGTACGATATGTTATTTTCGGTTTCCTCTGCATATTAATACATACTAATGAAATGTGGGTATCATAATATATATATATATATATATATATATATATATATATATATATATATATATATATATATCCATGATCACATAAAAGATACCAGTAGATGGCAATGTACAAAATAATATTTAATGATCATATGACAGCTACTGATTATAAGCATTTATCTTTTACACGCTATATACTGCAACGGTCTATGAGCCTTGGATGGCATATATACTGGTATATCACCTGTTGAATACAGAGACGGAAAAATTAAAGGACAAACGTATAAAACGGCTGAGATAGAGGTTCATTAATACATACCTGCAAGGTGCAGTTGTTATATATAAATATATAAATATGTAAATATTATGTGTATACAAAACATAAAACATGAAGAATTAAAATGCCCCGATGGAGCCTTAATCACTCGTTTACGGTTTTCGAATATACCAAACAAAGTTCATTCAACGCCCATGAATGCTATGGAAACGAAAAAAAGACAAAAGGCATGAGCTTAGACGTATAAAAGTGGACAATTTGTTACTGGAACAAAAGGACTTCTATAGCGGGCTTATCGTCTTTTATGTCTGAAACTGCGGCTCGGGGCATCAAATGTTTTTATTTCCAATTCGCCTCTACATCAGTGCTGGGTCTTGTCTGTTCGTCATTGATATCACTTCCTACCCCATGAATAGCCGAGGCCGTTTCCAATTTGTTAAACAGCAAAAAGAAGGCACTGAAGAGACGAATGATTATTATGAATATCTTCTCGAGCCAGAACCCGTGGCAACCAGGGCGCGGTACCATCACAACCAATCAGAAAGAAGGAAGATGGCTAGCGGGGATGAGCACGGGAATCAGGGCAGTGTCAGGAATGCAAACAGTGATTTGAGGTCCATGTGGACCGAATTAGTGAGATTGTTAAGATAGCCAGGAAGTCCGAGGATGATTTGTTAACACTTCTTTATTGTACGTTATTCTGTCAATATTATCCTTTGGGGCTCCCATTTAGCTGTTAAAAAACAAGGCTAAGGGCCACTATGGCAACAGGTTGGTCACAAATTAAAGCTCCTACTTTGGTTTGGAATGACAGACGTTTTATTATTGATTACTTCATTCACCGACAACAGGACATCGTACATCACCCTTTCTGTCTCATTATATCCGCATCCGTCGTCCAGCCCCTACAAAATGTTTCCCTACACCTATCAATTACTCCATGTTTTTATGATGTTAGGACAATGGGCCAAACACCACAGGAAACGTCTACCGCTTTCTGATATTCTTAATCATTTTATCACGTCACACCAACTACGAGACTATTGGGATTCCATAACGTACTTACAGCAAGAACCACCGCAGGTCTGCCCGCCAGATAGCCATGTATGTGTTCCACAGATATGGATTTTTTACACACAGTCATAGATCATCGTCAATTTGACTGATGACGTTTCGCGTCTGTGGAATATATATGATGGCCCTGTTACTTCTCTAACCTAAAACGCAGTGTAATATAATAACAGTTTTATATATATCTACTGATTGAGTGGATTAATAACGTAAGTCTTATTAAAACATTAAATCATTTGGTCTGACTTTTTTATCATATATTTCCGCAACATAAAATAAATATATATATATGTGTGTGTGTGTGTGTGTGTGGAATTTAATGTTTGGTCTTACTTTTGATGGGAATCTGAATTCCACAAGTTCAAAGTGAGTCCGTTACATCTCAAGAAATACCGTCAGCGTTTATAGCTGAGACACAGAATTGTTTAACCTGATTATAACTTATTTAAACCAAAGCCTGTCCCATCGCCTATAAATGGTAAGTATTCTAAAATGAGCGCCATTTTTTCGACCATTTTTCTACAGGAGGAGTGTGCAAACATGCACCAAACACATTGACTACAGCCCAAGCATGGCGTTAGGTTTGGTGCCGGGTCTTTCTAAGAACCTCTTTGCTTACATGTTTAATTTTATAAACGATTAACACTGGCGGCCTTTCTTTGTCCAGTAGAAATACAAGTCATAAAGTCAACGGAGAAGAGCTTTTCGACAAAACTAAGTAGACAACTTCATTAGTGGTAAAAGTTGGTACAGGACAGTGCATCATGGGTAATGCTGCTCGTATTTTTGCAGTATATTAGCTCCGGAGAGAAGCAGCGGTGCAGTAAAAGGTGTATTCAGGGCTTGTGTTGTAATTGAAATGGGCGTAATGGTCGTTTTATATGGTATAAAACCAAAATAGAGATAATCACACGAAACATTTATAAGGCCATAAGCAGTAACAACATACTAAGTATTGACCCACAAAGAGGCTGGCTCGTTCTTCTATATATATACAGACCATCTCTCTCAGTCAACCGTTAAGGAACCGTTACACGGTTCTCAGCTTGGTCGCAAATAGCCAAAGCTCTGTTTTACAGAGATATATAAATATGGGTGAAAAAGCATATTACTTATGATGTATTAATCGATATCGGTGAAGACATCAACTCTGCAGGAAAATGCAGTGTTTTATGTTTGTTTCTTTTTTTTACAGGTTGTACCGCGATGTTCCATGCCAGATGATGACGGGGCTCTAGTACCAGAGATACACCGGTAACACACAACTCTGCGGCGATGGCGCAAGTTTTAATACTTCAGGCGCTTCTTGTTCTTCCTCTGGCGGTTTCGCCGAGTTCGGCATCCCTCGAGTATTCTGTTCAGGAGGAAAAGCCCGCCAAGACATATGTAGGCAGTGTTGCCGCTGACGCTGATCTGGCTGCGAAATATGGCGCTGAGACCCTAGAGGTTCTGCGCTACAGTTTTCTTCGTCAGGCTGACGGCGAGACCGCGTATTTCGACATAGATACTAATTTAGGAATTATCAGGACAAGTCGCCCCATCGACCGAGACCGTATCTGCGCAGGCAAAGAGCAATGCATGATTAAGCTAGACGTGGCAGTCCAACCAAACAAGTACTTCCAAATAATCAAAGTTACTGTACGTATACTGGATAAGAATGACAATGAGCCTCGGTTCCCCCAGAGGCAGATTTCACGTCGCATCTCAGAATCTGCGGGTCAGGGGGCCTCCATCAGTATACCCACCGCGGTGGACCCAGATAGTGCTTTGTATTCCATTCAGACATACTTCGTAGTCGCTGGTGGGGACCACTTCTCCCTAAAGGTTATCAGAAGTATCGACGGCTCGTCGGACCTTCAACTCATCTCGCTAGGGAAATTTGACCGTGAAAAAAAGGAAAGCTATATTGTAGAAGTTAGCGCTGTTGACGGGGGTGACCCGCCAAAATCCGGCAGGATGTCTGTCACAATCTTTTTGGATGACACCAATGACAACGCGCCGCAGTTTAATAAATCTTCATTCGTCGTCAGTGTTAAGGAAAACTCTCCCGCGGGGACCATCGTTGGCACGGTCACGGCAACTGATAAGGACTTGGGCCGTAACGCTGAGCTGAAATACAGCCTGGGCACGCGAACGGAATCTTTATATGGGCGATTGTTTGGTGTCCATAGAGACACGGGCAGCATTTACGTGAAGCAAATGTTGGATTATGAGAGCACGAAAAAATACCACTTAACATTAGTGGCAGAGGACCAGGGGGCAAACCCACTGAGGAACTCCACCGGTGTTACAGTACAAGTTCTGGACGAAAATGATAACACCCCAAAGATCACCATCAATACACTAACAAGTTCATCGAGAGCCCAAGTTGCGGAAAAAGCCGGCCCCGGGACCTTCGTCGCTCACATATCAGTTATAGATAATGACGAAGGCCAAAATGGGAACATTATATGCACTTTAAATGACAGTAGGTTTGGCCTGAACCGCATGTACAAGAAAGAATTTAAAATCACCACGAAGACCACGTTTGACAGGGAGTATATTACTTCTACTGAAGTGCTTGTTAAATGTAGGGATTCCGGTAAGCCGCCTAAAAGTTCGCACGCTTATATTAAAGTTGATGTGAAAGACATAAACGATCACGCTCCGACGTTTTTGCAAAATCTGTACGAGGTGTCAGTATACGAAAATAATAACCTTGGTGACTTTGTGGTTCAGGTGAACGCCTCGGACAGTGACATCGGGGTTAATGCTGAAATCAAGTACGTTCTGCACGGGGACGCTGTAGGTTCGTTCGAGATTGATGAAGCATCTGGAATCATCACAGCTCTTCAAGTGTTCAACCGCGAACAAACAGAACAAGTCAATTTTCGTGTGCTTGTCATTGATCAGGGAACCCCGGCTTTGACAGGCACTGCTTCGGTTCAAGTGACGATTTTAGACCTCGATGATGAATCGCCAGTTTTCTCCCGAAAGAGCTACAGTTTTTCGATGTTCGAAAATGAAGCCCCGGGTGTAGAAGTAGGGAAAGTGGTAGCTATAGACAAGGATGCCCCTCCGAATAACGTGTTCAAATACTCGCTGTCTGCTTTGGATGAAAACGCCTCGGCATTGTTTAGTATTGATCCAGAGTCAGGAGTGATCCGAGCTGAGGCATCACTTGATAGAGAAGCGCAGTCTATATATTATCTTGTTGCCGCTGCCCAAAGTTTGAAACCTCCACGTGTAACAAGCAGTGCAAGTGTTAAAGTGTATGTAGCCGATCGTAACGATTGTGCTCCGGAGTTTATCTTTCCGCCGGAAGCGAACACCACGATACAGGTTCCGGAAGTAGCCCATGCCGGGTACATGTTGACCCGGTTGCAAGCAATAGATAACGACAGGGGTGGCAACGCTAAAATCACATTTTCTATACTTAGTGGAAACGAAGCTCGTTTGTTTCGCTTAGATCCCGCTAAAGGTGCTTTGTATGTAGAACAAACCTTGTTAGGATTACACCAAAAATCTTTTACGTTAAATGTTCAAGCTCAAGACCGGGGTTTTCCATTTAAGAGCACCGTCAGCTCTTTAATTCTTCACATCAATGCAAGCGTAGACTTAATAGTAGACTACGAAAACGTGAACAGCAAGTCGTCAAGGCAACAGTCTGACGCTTCGTCTATTTTCTCAGGGTTAAATTTAACAATATTGATATCAGTGACAATTGTGTCAGTGTTTCTCATTACTCTACTGGTGCTTGCAATAGTGCTTCTAAAGTGCCATGAACGTAAAAATAAAGGCCCAGGCCCGGACAGAGGGGGCTGCGCTGCCTCGGCTGAAACCCAAGGCATGCTGCACCGGTCCATGATGCCTGAACAACGGTCAGTTAACGACTACGGGTCACCGCCCGGTTGTAGTGGGCTTGTGGCTGGTCAAAGGGCTGCAAACAGACTGGCAAAGAAGGAAGTCAGTTTTAATCTTAACCTTGAAGACAGTGGCTGCATCGATCCCAGCCCGTCCCCGTCGCCAAATGTCGGCGCCTTGACTAACTGCCAAGTTTATCAGGTGAGATCAGCGCCGTTCAGTTTTACAGATTATAGTTGAATTATTCTTATTTTATGATGTGCAGGAATGGCCACATTTAAATCAGTTCTAACTAATGTGATGAAATGGGTAACAATTAGGAAATTTAATTGAAATTAGAGGAACCTTTAAAAGCGTTGAAATGAAACAAGAAGAAGGAGGATTATCTTTATCCGAGGCCCGCTCTAACATAAGAATACTGCATGGACATAATTACTTCAGGAATCCTTTTAGGCTTATAAAGTATATTTCCCCTTATTTCTCAATCTTTGATACAAATTTTAAGATTTTAAGACGTGATGTAATTAACCCGTACTTGTACTGTTAATAATATAGGATTTTTTTATCGTCTCTTAAGTATAGAGTATTGGTTGAAGCATTTTTCAATAAAGTTGATATTTATATCCCTACCCTCGTTACTGGGCGGTAAAAGAAATGCTTGTCAGTCGTCAGAAACATTAAGGTTTTGTACACAGTAAATGGTAGCCTAGGGGAATATATATTCAGTATACTGAAAACTGGACTAAGGCCAGTACTGAACTTGACGGGATGTAATCGCTTTAGATATAAAAGGGGAATAACAAATAATTATGATGCCCCAAGTGCAACGTGGTCCCAGTCTACACTCGTTACGCAGTGGTCACGCTACATCCGTAAAACTTATTTCGCTTAGCCGCTACCTTCTTAAGCACAGTTCTCTTTGTATGGTCACCGGGCATTTGGCACGAAGCCAGAAATGTTCTAAACAATGAGATAAAGAAATTTGATGGCCCCAGTCTTGAAATGCAGATGTTACTGGTCGAAACATTCTTGGCCCTTAATCAATCCTACGGTGACGATACTTTGTTAAGGAAAGTAGTGGTTAAGAGGAATTAGGGATAAAACGAATGTGTCGTGACCGGAGAGATGTCTGTATTGTATATTATGATATTGTACTTACACGCTCCTCTTGGTTCAAATGGATTAGAAGAAAAGGACGAAATTACCAATGAAGGTAGCCATAAGTAAATGCATTATCAGCATTTTACACTGTATGGATTCAGTATATGATTTCATCACGCTTTGCGTCAATATTCGTATATATTATTTATAGCGGTTTTGCACTTGTTTATTGATTCTTTGCCTGATTTACATTTTCCTGTTCAGAGAGCTAAACATCTCATAGAAAAATATCATCAATGTTAAATATTTGTAAATGTCGGTAGACTAATTCCGATTGACCTAATTTACACGCTACATCACCCGCATACAACAAAACTGAACGTCCGGAGCGATCACTTACTTACTTGTATTTAAAATACCATTACCCGTTAGTCATCATCATATTACAGGGGCGGGTCTTGGATTGGAATAAATGGGGGAGGGGTGGAGGTCACGGTATACAGTTTAATCCATTATGTACACCCTATTGAATCCATCCATGTACCATGTACGCACATCCATACCACAGTCTATCTACATCTCAATTACACAGCATTTATATAACTGTTTACTCAGTTTTATTCATGAGTAAAAACGTTATGCAAAGCACAGTAATCTTGGATGACCCTCTATCATGTAACAGTAACTTTATAATAATGGTTATGAATGACCGTAGAGTAAATTAATATAAATCAACTTACGTCTGTCATATATGGGATCACTGTGGTCACTTGTAGTACATGGAGAATGGAGCCATCGCAGGGCATACTGTTTATAACACACTTTCAATTATTATAAATGCGATCAATATGACAGATATGATTAAACAATGCCGTTTGTCACAATATTTAATGATAAACTGCTTTGTCTTCGATTATCTTAAGTTTCATTTGCAGAAATTGTTGGATTCAAACGCAGGGAAATTTTTTAGCTCAAGTACCATACAACAAATCTCACTCAGACACGCGGTTTCCTATCCTTAAAAAGCATGAGTGGTCTTGAATCATGCTTTGGAAATTGCGGCCTTTTTCGTTATTTCAAAATTGACCTATCCGGGAATCCATCTTATTATATGATAAAGGCGCTAATTGGTAAAATGACGCTGGCGTGCCACTCAAGTACTGATGGTTGATAGGTATAAGCCCACATGACGGATGGGGACAGCATAGTGTGCTTATTACCTAACTTCCTCGGGGATACTCAATTGCAATCCCTCATCCAAATTGTTGATGAAGTGGACTCGTGAGTTCATGACGTCGAGAGGGACCTCGAGAGCGTCTTCCGCACTCCATGTGCGATTCAAGAATAATTCTTCCTTGATACCCCAGGCCATTACAGCGAGTTTTCCGGTTAAGCAAACCGTCTCCCGGCGTGCCCTCCTGTGAAGAGTTCTTTTCAGGCTACTTATTTCTGTAGGGGACCCCGGTATTTCCCCGGGCTAAAGAAAAACCTGCTGAACTGAAACAGTAAATTCACACATGTTGATTTATCCTGCTATTAAGCGGCTCAATATTTAAATGCGTGCCTAATTGCTCTCAGGACTCGATGACAAAACTGAACACACTATAACCTTGTAAAAAAAAAGAGTGTCGTAAAAGAAATGCGGGTTAGATAATGGAAGTGTTGAAGGTCTTTGATGGGTGTTAGTCATTTAGTAGCAAGAGTTTCCTGTGTCTGCTTTAAAATATGTAGGATTAACACTGCCTTTTTCTTAATGTAAGAACCGGGGCTCTTATTTTGCTAACGCAGCAAAACCTGTCAGGTTGTAGTAAAAAAAAATGTATATTATAGTAACACTATCCAGTGGAATTATTGTTTTGCACGATTTTAACCTTTTCGTTTTTCAGTCCTTGTATTCATCGCATGTGCAGCGAATTATTGATTTAATTCTATTATCCTCTCTTTGTGTGGCATTGACATGGAGAGTAACAGGGAATTTTCATGAATATTGATGAGCAAACATTATCTTCTCTCTCTCTCTCTCTCTCTCTCTCTCTCTCTCTCTTTCTCTCTCTCTCATTCACATACACAAACATACAGTCATGCATATATATATATATATATATATATATATATATATATATATATATATATATATATATATATATGAATGAATGAATGAAGAGACAGAGACAGAGAGAGAATATTAAAATTTTCAATAAGACATCTTTCAAATGTTTATTGTACCTCTCTTTATTTGATATGTAATGAGGTATGTTTTATATTAGATGAGTTTATTTTTTTTTAATTTTCAGACATCAAACTGCCCTACACCCGCCCAGTACCCATCCAAACCGTCCGACTTGTTCTGTACAAGTCTGTACCAGAAGACCAACACGCCACTCCCCCCAGGACTGCCGCCCTATAAGTCACATGACCTACAGGACAAGGAACTAGATGTATGTATCTCATCCAATCAGCACTTTAATATCCTGTGACGTCATATGTTTGAATACTAACATGTGTATGCAGTAGGTGGGTTCTCCACCAATTAAGGTGTTAATAAGCATCCCTGAATGCTGTAGAAAATATTAATTAGGGGTATTCCTTTACTGTATAAGCATTATCAGGTAATTTAGTGCACGATGTAGATTTTGACTGATTGTTTATATACTTGCGTCGAAAATAATTATTTCCATTTATGCACATTAAGGTCCTATAGTTTCATTTTTGTGACTTGGTTTTCAAAATTACTCTCATTTTTTTCAAATTTATTTTCAAATATGTTCAGTTCAGAGACTTCGTGACAAAATATGTTAATGTTTAAACCGTTTCTTTTATTTAAGAGTACTTGAGATGGAAACAATTTTATTTTGATTAATTAAAATTATGTCAAGATTGTACATGTATCAAACGGTTACTTTGAACATACACATACTATATAAATATCTATAATCAACAAAATATCACACAGAGTAACGTTGAGTCAAGTTTGTAACAGAAAAAAATACACTCATACGTAGGGGTGTTTCTTTGTAATAATTTAATGTGCGGTAACAGATTCTTATATTCGAGGTAAACTATTGAATAATTAAAGCACGATGGGTCATCTCTCACAACATCTCAATAAAAACGGCAAAACACTCTGCCCGTTATCAGCCTACGGCCCCAGGTGTCCGCCATAGCGAAGTCAGGTTACGTTTATCACTATGTTCAATTGATAGAGTTCTTGTGTCTGAAAGGCATCGCTCACCGCAGGGCTTTTTGTTTCGCATTTGATGTTTTCGCCAGGGAGGGGAGGGGGCGCAGTATCTTTGTCAGTGAGTTCGGCTGATGGAACTACAAGCCCAGATGGCGCGCTGATGAGACAACGAGGTTTCTGTTTGTGTGATCTACTGCACTGTCTAATGCCTTTCTCCATTGTCAAGGGCGCGCGGCTCCTGGGGGAACCCTTTGTTATATAATTATACATCTGTGCCTACGTGCGGTGCTTTCGTTTTGCAACCAGCCCCAGTGACAGACCATACAAAAATATTTATTTTACTCAGGTCAACCTTAATCCCGTGAATATGCCTTTTTGATGTATAATATAAGGGCGTTTTATCAATATTGTTTGTTCAATACAGCGAGCCTGCGGGCCGTGTTGGCGGGTTATTACCTAGCTTCAATTTATACTATAACGAAACGCCTTCATGTAATTCCCTCACCAGAAACATGTGGGTATTATTATGTAACAAAATAACTATAATGGTGGGCATCAACCTAGAAAATATACGCAAAATTCATTGTTGTGTAATCAGATACTGTAGTTTTTGTATGAAGGTTATGGGGAAAACGATGCTAGATTATTGGAATACACGTTCCTAGAACTGGATATTCGGTATACTCTGGTGTATTTCTTAATATACCAGGAACATAAATTTATTCCTGAGTTAACCAAAAGTAAATTATTTAAGCATTTGATAATGACCAGATGAGAGCATACACACACACGTTTATCCTCATGCGGTTTGCTCCTGTTTTGACTACCATCAATACCTTGTTTCAAGTACAAATAAATTCATCAGTTTTTAATTAGATCAATACAGTATGTAGAAAGTGCTGCTTGAAGCTATACACAAGTTCATTCGTTATTTGCATCCATCTGGCCTCATGTAGCTACGCCACATCAGTGAGATATGTAAGTCATATCACGGGGTATACCGATAAAGGTGTCATCTACGCCATATGCGGACTTTTAAGCAAGCCATATCAGAAAGTAAGTTTACTAACAGAGTTTGGCGGTTTACTTATACTGGCAAAGGGGAACAAACAGCGCCACCTCATGGTATAACTGACAGTATCAGGTTGTTGAAACAATAAAGGAATCCAGTGTCAGGTTGACCGGCCGACTATTAAGGTAGTTTAGGCATACATAACACGTGCATGGTTAGGGAATTGACGGGATAGCCTGTGAGGCAATTACCTAGGTTAGGGAGAGGTCTTTATGGTACAGAGGCGCGGTACCAGCGGCTGTTTTCGAGCGACCTCTCTGAGAACTTCTAAGCACACCCTTAGCAATCAATCATCTTTTGTGACTAGGAAAGACGTCCTTGTTTTGTCATGCACCGTCCGGACCCGACAGTACTTTACTTCTGACATAAACAGATTAGCTTTTGTACTAAAAGGAGCTTAGTTTTATAATTGTGAAAGATACTGAAGGTTGTTTATACACGGATGTCATTATTCCAGCACAACCAAAATCCTTCATGTATATCCTCATTACACACAGTCCTACCATATGCCCTATGTTTATGCCTGTCATTAGTTCTGCGTTATTTATATATCAATAAGTACATGGTTTTAGTTATGTTTTTAAGTTTATTATTCTTTTGTTATCGTTTTTTTATTGATTTATAATGGAGCCATAAAACATGAAAATCTAATGTTCATGGCAAATCGTGATTTTGTTCATAAATATTGCTAATGGATCTGCCTAATTGGGACAAATTCTATACTCAATTAATATTTTGTCATGATTTTGAGCTGATACGTCAGTTTTCCTGCTCTTACATGGACATTCACCAGTCTATTACCACTTCGTGACCCTCTGAAAAAGGTCTCCAACAATAAAGTTATGCATTTTCATAAACTAGTTTTTTTGCTTTTGTGAAAACCTCTGGCAGAAATACATTAATCAATAACGTCGTTTCACATGGCCCAGTGTCCGGCTAAACAAACAACCTATAGTCTTTGTTACTTTCAATGGCAGAAATTGGCTTTCTGTTTTGTCATTTTTTTTACAAATGCCAATGTTTGGGATCCTTCCTTTGCATAAATATGCACAATCTGATAAAATAATACACCTGTTCCTTAATATATTAATCTGTTTTAGCCATTTCATGTTTGGTCCAAATTTATAATGAAACCTAAATCACAGTGCAGATTGCATTCAGCTGTCGCTATATATTGATTTAGCTGAACATCGAGGCAACATCTAAGATTTTTACGAGAAAATTAAAAACATTTAACGATGACCGCCAAAAGAATCGATATAAATAATCAATATGATCATCATAAACTATTGCTCAATAAACTGGACTGGGTTTGAGGTCATTTTTTTTATTTTAGAAGCAAAGATTGCAAGTTTCTATATATAAATATTAAAAAAAAACTAATTACAAAAAAAACTGTACTGATTATCTTCATCAAGACATTACCGTTTTATGTTATGGCATCTTTCTGTTATCGCCATATGTTTCTGCCGTGTGGAGGTTATCAAATTAAATCCACATCATCTTTTGTCATCAAAAGATCGATATTTTATCAAAATACCGATTCTGCTGATTCTGCAGTGCTGCCACTCTATACTTTTTAAAAAGTAACATACTTTTTTCAGGCAAATTTTTCATACTTTTTCAAGGGTTAATACCTTTTTATACTTTTTTCTAAAATCATTATTTTCAGGTGGTGATTACAGACTGTTGACTTTAACTAACTGAGTGCAGTAGACATGCTCTGTCAATATTTCATAATAGTGGCATGTTATTAGCGATGGCCTTTTACTGCGGTCTGGCCATGGTTAACAGAATGACTGGATATACTGAATACTTGAATGTATATAGTTTGATAACTGAAGCTTGTTTAAAAGTACAAATGTATTGCAAGAAGTCTTATTGTACACAAATTGCGATGTTTCGCATGGATTATTTTACTGTTTTCGTACTTTTCTCAGAAAATTTCATTCTTGGAAGATTTAATACTTTTTTCCCATTTAATCCAGAGTCTCTGCACAACATCGGTATTAGCATTTATTGCAATTAGACATGACAGCCTAAGTAACCGTATCTGAGGCCGGTAATCAGTTGTCTTGCGATTGGCGGCCCTACCTTTGGAAATTTTATATACCATAAGGTGCAACTTAAAAAAAAATAAAAAATCAGCACTTATAATTCTTTGCCCCTGTTGTGGGGTGCTCCAAAAACCTTGTATGCATTCACTTATTCGGCCAATAACCCGAGGTTCATACGTGTATAAGTGACTGTATACATTTGTTTGTATTCCATGATGACCATCCTGATTCCTGATCATGTTCCGGGTCCACACCAAATTCTTATATATTCTTCCTGAAATGGCATGAAAAGATTCCGTTAATGCTTGTATGAGTTATGTTGTGAACAAACACGCACATAAAAAAAACATACAACATACACACGCATGGGGATCATTGCACAGCCTCCTAGCGGAAGCAATTATAATGATTTCAATTAGCAGATATTTTGGGAAGAGCAACAATTGGCATTATTAAATACAGCGAACTTGGATTTCGTTAAATCCGTTAAACTATTATCACTTTAGCTGTGGCCTAAATGTATGACTCTTTATAGGATTAGTAAACATGTACTTATACGTGGTTATAAGGACATATACTGAATATTTAGCAACAATATTCAAGTTTATTACCGTTTTCCTTCGTTTTATGGTTTACATCTTCTGATTTTATAATCATTTTATACGGACCTGTGTTTTGCATGCTCCAATTAAGAAAGTTAATTTAAGATAAATGTTGTTCCTTTTAATTTGATTAGCCAGGTTTACCACTTAAGCTATCATCATTTGTTGTCTCCTTTTTGTCCATACGCATCTAACATACTTATGAGATGTAAAATAAAATAATATTCTGAAATATTCATACCAAGCCTTTTTCAGGTAGACACGTCAGCAATTAATGGTATTTAATTAACTTTGCATCAAACAATCTGTTTTACTTGATGCTTCTTTGTATTAAAAGAGATTGTATATTACCTAACAAGAATAATTTATTAACTTCGCGTGGGGGTCTTATATTTTTATTGGACTTTCTGTCAACATGAAAAAAGCCTTGGTATTTGAACAATGACTTCTGATCATGTCAATATATTATGTTACACACTTATTATGAAACTTCTATGGACTTTCTTTCTTTTTAAGCTGCACAAAACATTCTTTATTTTTTCTTCTTAGAACCGGGCCACCTTTCCTAGATTAAATATACCGAACCCGATGCACAAACCTCAATTTGTTATCTGTGGTTTGCGCTGCGGATTGTCAGCTAAGACAAATGTAATGTTTGATATTATCAACAACTAACTGTTATAAATCGGGCTATTATTACAGGCCCATCTACCCTGATTCAAAACGTCCTCCCTTATTGCGTGTTAGATCAAATCCATGCCACAAGCGGATCGATTATGCCCAAACCAACTGCATTAAATAGCGCTTTCATGCTGGAAACAGTTTTTTTTCGGGCCCTAAACCAAAATACAAAAGAACTTTGTAGCCGCTCATTTAGCGTCGCATGGAATCCATAACACAACCTATGAAACGAATAGATTTCTTAAATACCACATAAAGCGACGTGAGACAAACAAAAGACTCGCCTAAATTTGATTATCAAGCCACATATAATAGGACTATTTATGACTGATCCAGCCGTTTTAGAAGTAAGTAATTACACAGGTGATGTAATGTGACGCCGACACGCCACCGCGCCAAAACATATTTTGCCTGCTACTACAAAACCAGATTATCGCTTCTTTTCCTTGGGATCTTGATATGGAAAGCGACAGCTCATCTAGCGTTCTGCAAAGGATTACAGGTCACGAGTGATGCGGACCTTAGCGCCCACTATCCCCGAAGAACAAACTTCAATAGTCTTGTTAATTAAGGATTGGTAGTAGTGACAGGATTCCAAACCATCTGTCAGCATTTCTGCTCCAGTTGGATGGCGGGCATTCATTTTGTGCGCTCGGCTGTGTGCTCAGCGTATGCACCTTCCATCCCTTCTTTGAATACCTGCACAGGTAATCTATTAATTATTGGCATTCACGCCATTTATTGATTAAATTAAGGAGCTTTTCTGTCCGTTCGAGGTTGGTATTGGCTCCCTTTGTTGAACACAAATTGATACATAGCTGGCCTTGGGCGCTCCAACAGTTATGACAGCGGTGTTTTTCTTGCACGCACTATACACATTTATGTTAATAAATTAATGTCTTTTTATTTTCAAACCATTTTGTAAGATTAATTCTTGAGGGTATTTCTGTTACGTAATGTAGGTTTCGTGCGTCTGTAATGCTGATATTACGTGAGTCGCTCTGCTGTAGCTACAATAAATGTCACCCTCCTCATCGCCTAGGTTTACTGTGGTTACTGAACCTATTATTTGAAAGGTCTAGACGGAGCTGACAACTCTTGCTTGTCACACCTGCAGTGATAACGATAAGATAACAATAAACAGAAAGTAATGGCGGCCTCATGACAATAATGGCGTCATTTTGGTCTCCATGACAGTGCAGGTGTGTGGCTCTAAGTACATCTAAACCCTCTAGAGGTTTATTTAGCGCATTAAACTGAGACTACCTTACAATGTATGTCAGGATAGCGGACAATCTAGCGGAAAGTTCCAGGAAAGGTCAAAGGGTGAGACTATCGACCTGGGACGGCCACTCGATCTCGGGGCCCCCGCCGCTCGAGCGGGTATAATTGACTGCATGGTAACCTAATTATACCCCCGGGGAAGGTTTTTTAAGTGTCCAGCGTTGGATTACTCAGTCGTTCAGCAACAATGCCAGGAAAATAATACTATACTATCAGCATCGTAAATGGTCTCCTTTCTTTGGTTATATAGAAATATACAATATTACCTACATACACACAATCATTAATATAAAATATATATACACAGTATATATATATATATATTATATATGAAGATATATCGCTTCATATCCGGTTAGTGACAGAGATTTAAAATTGTCTGTGCTGCATAAATACCATGTTGTTACATCAGCTGAAACTTTTATAAACGGGCACGTGATCCAGGTATTCTGATGGACAGCGCCCCCTGTGAGTGATAGCTATTTAATGTCTGCGCTATGTAAATGCCATAGGTTCAGCAGCTGATGTCTTTACTCCGTAAGGATGACGACCAGGGAAGCGCATGCTCCGGGGAGATGTCAAACACGGATAGCGGAAGAGGCGCCAGCGAAGAGGGAGATACCACCCTAGTCCCCAGGTCAACCAACTCTAAATGTAAGCAAGAATTACATCAACCAGTCATACTTATTACATATTAAATACGCATTCCTTCAACTATCTTGTCATTCTGTTGAAATCAGCTAACATATATAATAATATACACGGCCTTAACTTTGATTTTTTTTCAGAAGTTCCACTTTGAATCATATTTTTATGATGTCTTTTATTCTCTTACTCCTTAATGCCTCTCCTTTTCACACCTGTTCAACTGCAGATGATTCTCGTTTCGTCACCTCTGAACTGGTTTTGTGATCATTTTGATATTTCCTATTCCTCTACGTTATTTTTTATCAGCCTATTTTTTATTATTTTGTCTTATTTCCAAAATGCTTGTCTTAATTTGACTATTACATAAGTCTTCTACCAGTTTCAACTCCTGCAATTGTGTCTTCTTTTTGTAATCTTATTTTTGCTCTTTTTCCCTAATTGAAATCATTTGGCCAATTGTATTCCCTTAGATGCAAAAATGACCACGCATACGTGTTTAAAATCTGAACTATAATCATAAATTTTTATTTACTCTTCAGAAACACACTTAAAATACGATTTTTCCTGCACATGGGACTACAATCCAATCGCCCAGCTTCATATAATACAGAAGCCATTTCTAAATCAGATTTTCTTTATACATTGTGACTCTGGGTATATAGCGGTTGAGTCAAAAGGTTTAAATTCAGCTGGTGTAAAATACTGGCAATACAGTACATAACTGGTCGTGTATAACTCTTACCAATTTTCCTGTTTAAGATACTTTGCATGTCTTCATTATACATGAGCGCTGAAGTGATAAAGACATATTTAATTTTATACTTGAGCGCTGATGGGATTGCTCCATGGACTGAATAAATTAAGTAAAATAATATGGCCGCATGTTTCGCTCGAGTATTAATGTAACAACGCTATTTTATGAAAATAACGACATGAAGAGACCATAGATCGTAGTAACGAAGTGCCGGTCGAGATCTTTGACAATTGGGATTTAGCACCAGGATCTAATTGTGGTTGAAGGTCATGCGGGAGGCTGACTTTTTCCGCTTGCCGATTATGCCTATACTTAATATATATAATTCAATATGAAGTTCCTCGGAGCTAGAAATTGCCAATTTCCAGATCCAATTTGCTGTAATACAGTCGGCTACGGGTTTAGTTAAAACTAATTGCTGGAGGAGATCGGAAGGCAGAAATAATACAGATTTATTTGTTTTCCTTTACGATTTTGACGTACTGAGAATTGATATTTATTGGCTGCATGGGTGGACTACCCCATAAAGTCCGAGCCAGGGCCACCTCAAGGGGTGGTGCTAGAGACATGCACTGAAATATTGATATGACCATAGTTTTATGTTTCTTTTTTTTCCGCAAGCTACCAGAAAGGGATTAAATTCTGTGAACCCGTACTTCAGCAGCACAATGGTGTACGTACAGTTTATACACATGGCGGCTACACGTGTTGTGATCTATCATCACACAATCACCATGACCTCTCTGTATACTCTTTATTTAAACCATAGACAAATAGAAGTTCCTATTTAGTTTCGGTTTCACTTATGCCGTGTGCGTACTTTTGACTGTTTTTTCTTTAATTAAGCACGATGTTTTACCTAGCGCTTGCATGGCGAACATTTACTTATAATTTTTACTTCTAATATATATGATTGACATATTTCCTAATATGGGCATGTTGTAATATCTTCTTGATTAAAAAAACCTACAGAGACCGGGAGTAGGGAATCGCTGTTGTTTTAGCACAGGTTGTTGTGTTTCCAATTTTGTGCACGTGTGTATACGTAGTAATAGAAAATGTCAAAACTTCATTGAATTCTCTTATCTATGATACATATATATCTGTTGGTGTTCATATTCACATATAATCATACTTTCAAGCCATTTTACATCTACATTTTTATGTAAACCGTGAAAACTCTCTACAAACGAGTGTGATTTACCTGCAGCGATTAAATGGCAATTGCGTTATAGTCTCATGTGGACATTCTTTCACTGATACCTTGTATGAACAGTCTTTTGAACAGTAAAAGTCCCGTAAATTTTTTGGCATCCTCCTTATATACATGATAAGAAGACATGGGGTGCAAAGATATCCCGTTTTATCAAATTGTATGCGGACAGTCCTTGGACAATCCTATTTATTTATACGGTACATGTATATGGACAGTCCATTGGCATCTTACTTACTTACAACGGACAGTCTCTTGGTATCCTACTACCTTACATAGTATGCGGACAGTCCATGGGCATTCTACTTACCTACATAGTATACGGACAGTCCAATGGCATTCTACGTACATAGTATGTGGACAGTCCATTGGCATCCTACTTACTTTCATAGTATACGGACAGTCCAATGGCATTCTACGTACATAGTATGTGGACAGTCCATTGGCATCCTACTTACTTTCATAGTATGCGGACAGTCCATGGGCATCCTGCTTACTTTCATAGTATGTGGACAGTCCATTGGCATCCTACTTACTTTCATAGTATGCGGACAGTCCATTGGTATCCTACTTACTTTCATAGTATGTGGACAGTCCATTGGCATCCTACTTACTTTCATAGTATGCGGACAGTCCAATGGCATTCTACGTACATAGTATGTGGACAGTCCATTGGCATCCTACTTACTTTCATAGTATACGGACAGTCCAATGGCATTCTACGTACATAGTATGTGGACAGTCCATTGGCATCCTACTTACTTACATAGTATACGGACAGTCCAATGGCATTCTACGTACATAGTATGTGGACAGTCCATTGGCATCCTACTTACTTACATAGTATACGGACAGTCCAATGGCATTCTACGTACATAGTATGTGGACAGTCCATTGGCATCCTACTTACTTTCATAGTATACGGACAGTCCAATGGCATTCTACGTACATAGTATGTGGACAGTCCATTGGCATCCTACTTACTTTCATAGTATGCGGACAGTCCATTGGTATCCTACTTACTTTCATAGTATGCGGACAGTCCATGGGCATCCTGCTTACTTTCATAGTATGTGGACAGTCCATTGGTATCCTACTTACTTTCATAGTATGCGGACAGTCCATGGGCATCCTACTTACTTTCATAGTATGCGGACAGTCCATTGGTATCCTACTTACTTTCATAGTATGTGGACAGTCTATTGGTATCCTACTTACTTACAAAGTATACGGACAGTCCAATGGCATTCTATGTACACAGTATGTGGACAGTCCATTGGCATCCTACTTACTTTCATAGTATGTGGACAGTCTATTGGTATCCTACTTACTTACAAAGTATACGGACTGTCCAATGGCATTCTACGTACATAGTATGTGGACAGTCCATTGGCATCCTACATACTTTCATAGTATGCGGACAGTCCATATGCATCCTACTTACTTACATAGTATGCTGACAGTCCATGGGCATTCTACTTGCTTACATAGTATGCGGACAGTCCATGGGCAATCTACTTACTTACTTAGTATGCGGATAGTCCATTGGCATCCTACTTAATTATATAGTATGCTGACAGTCCATGAGCATCCTATATGATATGATATAATATGCAGATATAGCCAACAGACATTCATCATGCCCAAGCTTACATATACGGACATATATACAATTATCCCTTTGTGGAACGTATTGAATTACGATAAAATGTGGTCACTTTGACCGTCAATATTACAGTCACATATGAACCACATATTAATGTATCTCAGCTTTATATTAATATACATTTTTTTTCATTTAAGGTTATTGTGATTTTAAGGTGCTTACACGATACATGGAAAATGCGAGCGAAAAATATGCTCAATTATTGTTTCATAATAAAATTGACACTTCTTCAGTAAGGCTCTGTTGTTATATCACCTATGTTTAACATATTGGAGGACACGTGAAACACTCGAGCACTCGAGGTGCTTTAACTTAACACGTAACTGCAAATATCATAGCTTATACATACATTAACACTGTGCGATTGTTTGACATTGATTGATACTTTTTGTATACTTTTTCAAGCGATTTTATACTGTTTTCTCGTGTTATCTGATGCTTTCTTTATAAAAAGAGAGTGACAACACTGATTATAGCATCAGAAAATCTTAAATGACTGATTGAACGTTGGATTCATAATTGATATTGATTATTTTATTATTTTTGTTTTAATAATTCTGTAAAAAAAGCTTTTTCTTTCATTTTCTTCCAGATAAACCTCCATCTGTACCTGTTCGGAAAAGGCTACAGCAGCATGACCCGACCAAAAGGTCAAGGACGAAGGGAGGGGGTCACAAGTGCAGATCCAGAGATTCCTGTACGCCAGCTCCACCCCCTGAATTTTGTGACGTCATCACAGAGATGACCAATGAGGAACAGGACAGTATTGAGATTCCCGGTGAAGAACAAGTTCGCAGCGATATTGCTAGCGATGAACCAAATGGTATTTTATTAACGACATTTAAAGACGCAGGGACTCCCTCGCGGATTCCGGTACATCGGAATAGTTATAATGAATGTTCATTGAACAATGCTCAGAATAACAACGTAAGCTCAAGTATCGTCAGACCTTACCAACCTTCTAATGGATCACATGTTCCACAGAGCCAATCAGACAATTACATACAGCGGTTTCCGTCACGTGATAGGCATGGCCGGCATTCGGCCTTTTCCGTAAGTGCCGACAGCATCGCCGAGGACCAGTCGAGCACTTCCGGAAGTTACACGATAAATCCCGAAGATCTCTGCGCAGAAATTGACGACCTGTTCTTCAGTAACTCAACGCCGTCGACACAGTTTCTGTAGAATAATGCATGAGATCTAAGCCTTTTATGATACTGAGTAACTAAAGCCTCTAAATTTGAGGGTCTTTTCATATGTAAAGTGGAGCTTGAATCAAGCTTGAAATCTCTTAAACAATTACTTACTCTCTTGAGTTCAAGTATTTTTTCTCACTGAATTTGAATTGTAGAAGATATCATTTTTTATGTTTAAGTCTTTTATAATTATATGTTTTGACGCTGCCAGGGTGACTCGTCCAATGCACAAATAAACAGGAGATGTTTAATAATTTAAACCTGTCCTTCAGAGCAGCACTCTATTCTTTATTCTCATGTGGTCAAAATTATCGTAATTAAAGAAACGCTATCATTAATAATGAAAGTAATATATTAATGTTTGGAGAGTAAAAGTATAAGGCTAAAGCACCGTTGTAATTAACATGTACCTGTACATATGTATTATATTGTTTACAGCTTATTTATCATAAATTTGTTCCATGTATCTGACTGTTTTTTTTTTATTTCTTAAGAGGAAAAAGAAATGCAAGCTCTTCCCTTATTGGCCCTTCACTGGACTAACGGGAATTCACATGAAACGGACCTTATGACAAACAAATACTCCTAATGTGCTAAATTTTTAGCTTACTCAAAAAGAAAGTATTCAATAGAAATACAAAAAAACTACTGTTTTCTGCAATGTCAAAGCACAGGCGCATAAAATCGTATTAATAAAATACTATATTAAACAGTTTTAAGTTCCATTTACTTGTCCTCTACTGACTGGCAAACCAGTAAATAATCTGTGTTACATAAAGCCGGAATTATGGCTTGTTAGTTGTGAGCAAACCTGCACAAAACTTTCAGTTATCTTCTGATTTACTTTAAACAAGACGCAGATAGATTGGTACCCAGTCCTATACTGGCAGCCAGTGTTAAAAGGACATCAAGCGCCTGTGGTAACAGCACGGGTATGCTACTTGCGTCATTTCGGCCTTCTGACGTGACCGGCGTCTGAGTGCCTTTACATCATATCACGAGGACTACACTGTGACGCTAGATGAGGATGCAAATATTTCGTTATTTTCGACTCATAGCCCACATGTACGCTGTCACGTGACATAAACCAGACCAATCGTCAGCTTTTTAAGTATACATCCTAACAACATCTACATGTGCGAAAAAAATATTTTAACTTAGCATATTGGAAAATCCCTCTGCATGTTTGTTGAATTTCTGATCTCGTGAATGCAAGCATGTCTCGCACGGGTTCCTGGACGGCTGTCAACTTGATACAGGAAATGACTTGTTACCATAGAGAAGGGTTTTCAGTTTAATTTGTAAGTTCACATTTATTCTTTTATGCTAATTATCACCCGTAGCGTAATGTAAAGAGAAACACGATATCAATGTGGACAGGATGGATGACCGATGCAGTACATTTCCCCGTATGGCTTATATAACAACTCAAGTTAGTCTTACCAGCCCACTACAAAATGCTACCGAGTCGCGTATTCACGGCTAATATGCACCTGCTGGCAATATCAGTAAATTTGTGTGTGTATGTGTGTGTGTATATATATATTTATATATATATATATATATATATATATATATATATATATTTATATATATATAAAGACTTAGGTACGGTAAGCGCGTCTTTGTGATAACATACATGTTTAAAGTCCCCATTATATGCACCGTTGTCATGGCGCCGGGAGGGGGACATAACCTGTGGCAGGGTCAATATCGACCCTACTCGGAGTTTGCTTAAGCTTATTTACTGTCTCTTTTGATTTAAAAATATTTTCTCAGTGCTTTCGCAATTAACCATCGATTCTTGTTAGAGAAGCATCATTAGGCTCCCGTGCTGTATACCTTGACACAGTTCCTTTTGTGTCACTGGTTTTCGTCTTTAGAATCAATACGGAAGAAGTATATATCCGCTGTGGGGTATGACATACCGTACATGCACGTTTGACTTAATAACCTGAGATTATATGTCGAATAGTTGATTAGCCTGTGGGTTTGGACCGCTATGTCTTGTGTTTTTATACATACTAAGTATTCACATCAGATCAAGAGGATGACATTTATGTTTTACATACCTTTTACCCGAGAGATGATCTGATAATCCCCCGCCTAAGTTACGCCCACATTTCAAAGCAACCTTCCGTAACCGAATTCAGCAATTTCCTAATGGTCACGTAACCAGAATTCAATCAGATTCCTTGGATTTTATTTGATTTGGAACAGTGCGGGATGCATAATTTATGGCTCTTCTATGAACAGTTGAAGTTTTGATGAATTTAGATGTTGCCTCTCTTATATGTCCATAGACTTAACTGTTATCTATACCCCCCCCCCTCACTCACGCGCATACACACAAGACACGTACATACACATGCTTCAGCAAACATTTGTCGCATTGATATATTTCACGGATATGCTTAACAGGACCATCGAACTTTAGTTGGAAATTAAGGAAACAAGAAAATTCGAATTAATTTTCAGGCACACTTTCTATAATTTCATACATTTTTCTATCGATCTACCTACCTTTTGCGACTTTTCATACTTTCTTTGTTTTTTTTTTTTTTTTGTTTTTTTTTTTGTTTTATAACCAACAGTTTTAAAACTACCGAAGATTGCTGTGAGCTTGTCCTTTTGTTACTATCAATAAAATAATATGGGCAATTTATGCACAAAATGATTGCCGAAATGCAGGTACCACGTCCAATAATTGTCTATATATTTTCTCTATAATATCACCTTTTTATTTCACAGTCATTTATCATAAATGAGTTAGAATAATCTTGCAACATGATTGGTTTAAGATCATTTTTGTCTTTCTTCACATCCGTTTTCCTCCGGCCTTTTATATATATATAATTCCAGTCCTTCTGTCTTACGTATTCATAATAAATGTGTTCTGGACAATCTGAATGCAGCTAACTATACTCCATTCCACCACCCCTATCCACCTAATTTTGTGATCATTTATATACAATCAACTAAAGCTTACATTTATTTTACTCAGGGACAAATCAGATAAATGTGGCGATTATCTAACAGCAAAATAAGACTCTTCCGTGTAGGTAATCCATATTATTAATTCAGAATGATATATATATGAATTGAGAGGAGATGTACGGTCTTGCGACATATTAGTGACGACCTTAGCTGACGATCTTAAAGTACACACATTTCGTAGTGATGACGCCACAATGGCATTTGTACGTCACAAATTTATTACGTCACACATGCGTTCCTCCTACGTTATAGGGATAAACAGATCTGGCCATTTGAATTGACAATATCCTTTTTGGAGCTCTATCTAGACAGGTCAATACCGTCCACTCGTCACAAAATATTTATTCATGCTTATTTAAACCATCATAAATCGCGACATTACCTCCTTTGTAGTGGCAACGAAATATATTTGAAAGAAAACACGGGGATGTTGGAACAGATTATATTTAAACTGTGCTTGTCTTTATCTCTTAACATCATATGGTAAAGTTTTCATTTAAAATGGAATAAACTTAATATTAATTACTTCAATCATTTCGATAACTGACAAACATATTGTATCCTTCCAAAAAAAGACAAAATTTTACTTAATTTGCCATGACCCGTATGTATTTTAAAAAAATCCCACCGCCTCTCTGTTGATCCAAGAGTTTTCAGTTGATTCAGGTATAACGAACATTGAACTATTAACATAGAATGTTTCCATCTTAAGTATTGTTATTCACCTAATATGATGATAAATAAGGAAAAAGTGTTGACACTTTCAAGCCCAAGATAGTGTCTCATAACTTAACTAGAAATCTGCATTCTAATGAATGCAAGCCTCCGCCATGTGGGGATTACTATTGTCGGATGCTCCTAAACCATTTTTGCATTCACTTATTCGGACCATATTCTAAATTCTTTCGTGCCTACGTGACTATGCGTTTGTGAATATTCCTTGATGACGTTCCGGAATCGGGATCATGTGCCAAAATCCGATCGTTTCTTCATTGTTAAAGCTTCCCTTAATGCCCTGATTTTTTCTATGAGATTGTAAACACTATTGCGTTAGTTACGTTGTGGACAATCACAGAGACACACACAAACACACATGTAGACACACACGAAAGGGGGATAAACGCATACCCTCCAGACAGAGGCAATAACAAGGACCGAGCATGCCATCATATATTAATATTTTTCAGACTTAGTCCACAAACGACTGTGAAATATATACGAGTATAAGAAACGGCCGAACCTTCTGTAATCAGGATTAGGTTGTTACATGTGTTTATTAAGTCAGGCCTGCAAGATCACTATTTTTTTTAAAGAGTCACTCTTTTTTTTTTGAGGATTTCCTGAAAATAACGCTTATTACCCTCATGTCACTTTTTTTCAGCAGGACTCTTTTCCCCCCTCTTTTTGAGTGGAAAATTCCGATATATGCCATTCCTCTCCTACTTTAACAGTCCAGTTAGAACAAAAATGTCCCATTTTGTTTGCGTAAGTGTTCAGCATGTGTCACAACATGTGGTTAATGGCCTTCTCTTCGTGCTTGGGGATGTACACCATGCATGTGTCTGACTTAGGGAACGATATATACTCACATTTGTAGCATGCGAAGCACATTATTATTCAGTCTGTGATAAAAAAAAATTGGGAATTAACGCTATTTATACTTCTTTTCCCCTCTGTATTTAAAAGAAGTCTACTCTTTTTTCCAGGGCATTTACTCCTTTTTTAGTTCATTTACCTTTGGCAGGCCCCGTTATTATTTAAGCGTATTTGGCCTCCACCTTGCATGGATACTGTATACAGTAGAACGCCTGCTAACGGCCACGCCTCAATAACGGTCAATACATCTATAACGGTCAGATTTTCCGGTCCCGAATTTTCGACCGTTATATTTCATAATAATCATTTTGTTGTCTTTTACGGTCACTCCTCTATTCCGTATTACGGCCAGGTCTCTCGGTCCCGCAGGACGGGAAACGCCTCAATTACGGTCAGGGGCAGTGACTCCGTGGCACGGGCTCAACAAATCGAGCGGCCACTTCTGACCTCAATATCATTACACAAGCGTCCGCATTCACAGATTCCTGTCTGTTAATAAGTGCCTCAATAAAGGTAACCACTCGACCGTGACTGAGTTGTTTGAAACGTAGCCAGCGTCGTACTACCCCACTCAGCCTCATTAGTATGCACAATAGTAAGGCATATGTTCCAACATGCGTGTATGTTTGGGAATCAGTCGTGCGAGCCGGATCTTAATCATAGTGTTTGTCATTTAATTAACGAATGATAACCATCGGGTCCCGAAGATTATGTCATCAGAAAAAAACGTTGGGCTAACTGTGTATCTTTAAACTTTCTTTAATATCCTTGTTAACACGTACATCAAACGAAAACAGTGCGGCAAACATTGCAAATTTACTCATACATGAATAATTATGAATGCAAAATAAATATTGTTACATGTATAAAATGTTACGCATTCTCTGTCCCAATCACCAAGAAAAGACATGAACTTGCTCTCAAAGAAAAGGTAGATCTGATCAGGAAGAGTGACGGGAAAAGCAGCCGACAGCTAGCATAAATATTTTATTTTTTTATTGATAACAGTAGTTATACTAATACTGTGTATAAACGTTTATTTTGTTGAACGTAAAAAAGATTTGAACTTAGTTTCGTGTTACATTGTAACCCCCCTATCCTAGTCAAGTCCTGTATAACGGCCACTCCTGTATTAAGGCCACATTCTTCTAGTCCCGATGGTGACCGTATTACAGGCGTTCTACTGTATATGTGTTACTTCAAATGCTTTATATCGTAAATCTGTCTAACCATATGTGAAAAGTCTGTCGTGTTTTTCTACACATCATTGAAGGATAGTACAAAAAATGTACTAAGTGAAAGAAACTAACGAAAAAAAAAAAACAGAATAAAAAAATCTAAGCCAATCGTGAAAGCACATATTCATTTTTAAATATATACAATGTAGTACCTTTTTAGCCTGGAGAAAGCTTTGGAGGTTTGGGATGCCAGAATAATATTTATAAAAAAAAGAATTATGAGAGACATATAAAATATGGGGTGGATTGAACTCTGAGCTGAACTTCCAGAATGTAAACCCAACAGTCACTGGGGCTTACATCGTTAGCCAGAGTTTCATTTTCTTAAGATGGAATCAGTATCTCCCGGGAACATTACATTATTACACTGTAGGCGTGATCAAATCTTGGAGAAATCGTCTGTGCTGGTCCCGCTCCCCTGGACTCGCTCCTGGTGGTATCTTTAAGCATCAGTGCCGGCTCCATACCATCTTGGTTTTTTTTTTTTGGTTATTTTAGTAATTTGCGAGAAAAAAAACATGCTCGTGGAAATCAGGTCACATTTTAAAAAGTATACTTTTTCTTCCAATTTCTTCACGGTTTTTATCTCTACATCCCCGCGTTAGAGGCTGTATCGAGAAAATTTGCAAAACGGCAGCTTAAATAAAGTTACGAAAATAAAGCAGTTATTTTTTAACAGTGTTAAAGGTTCCATAATATTTAAAGATCAACGATACCTGGATTGGCCCTGGTTATTCTGTTTTTACATTAAGAATCCTCGTCACAATGTCGCAGGATAAGTAACCTAAGTTATTGAAAATTAAGAATACCAATTGACAACTGTAAACTAACTAAAATTAACAAATGTTATAATATTTGGTAAAGATGATAAACACTGAGACCTATCGGGATCCTGGAAATTAAAGTTATTGAATGATCGGCCTACTAAGCTTCAATGTTGGGGCTATTTTAGCAGATTTGACGCTATAAAGAACGGTATATGTAAGGCCAGCTTTGAACGATCCTTATTTTTAAGGGCAAGAACAATGTTGAACCATGGGGGAATCATTTTTCTTATGGGTGTTTTAAACAAATGAAAGCATGTGTAAATATATGAGGAATTTAAAAAACGATCTCAGAAACAATTCGTCGATATCCATGTTGAACGTTTATCCAACTCAACGCTTGAAATAGTGACGTGTTACACAGCTAGGCAAAACATTTAAAAACACAGAGGTATTATGTAAAAATCCGGTAATAACCCTCCGTTATCACTGACCTTGGCAAATGGGAGACTCTTGCCAGCAGCTTCAAAGACTAATAAGCTTAAGAGGGCCGTAAGTGGACGAGGCAAGCGCGCTTTGTCCTGAGCGGTTAAACTTCAATCGTAAACACAGGCAGGACCTCATTCCAATCACTTAAGTACACACAGGGGAGTATTTAAATTATTACTAAGGTATAGGGGGACTGGTTTTGTGACGTTACACAGTTATTACTCAGATTAAAGTTTTGTAGCTTTCTGAAAGCTTTCTTTCTTTTATCCCCTTTCCAGTGAGCAAACTTCTGCGGTCTCGCAATTTATTCAACAGGAGGATCGATATATAAATGGAAATAGATAGATAAATGAATCCTGAAATAAAGGGTTTGCGTGATTTAAACTTTGACACAAGTTCCCAAAGTGCCGAGCATATTATGTTTAGGAGCAATTACGGCTGTTAAGATGCACTTTGTGGGGCCGGTATTTTGCAATAACTTTAATAGGCCCCAAAGGGCATAAGCCATGCAGACAGAGGCTGGAACGAACTGAGAAATGAAGTAGAAAATATCGGATATGAGCCGCAGCTGTTGAAGAAAGAATGGCTGCTTGAACAAGTAATCGTTAGGGCCATGGGCAGGACTCATTGGAAAAATATATTTCTCTAAATACAAAAGAAAATATTCGGGGCGACATTTTGTTGACATGCAGAGAAATCATGTTCGAAAAAATAGATACCCATGTGGTCTCATAATTGTTTTCGCACACCAGGTTTAAGAAAAACATGTGGTATATTTTGTCCCATATTTACGCGCTATGGTAAGACCACCTGCTTTCACTGCACACACACACGGCAGAGATCAAGATGAAATCTTGGGATGACATTTGAACCCCTTATGAAATAACTGAGGTTTGGAAAACAAATCTTATATGTACTTACTTCGAGCTCAATTAACCTATCTATTTTTCGGGATGATTGCGACATATTTTCTTATGTGTAGGAACAACCCTCTTCATCATCCATCATATGTTCAATATACGACCAAGAAAATGTCCTTTCCTCGTTCTTAAACCCAAAATTCCACGTTTGTCGCCATAATGTAACGTTGGACTGATTGAAAGTGACGTCAGATTAAATTTAAAATAGCCAACAATCGATATAAACTGCAAAACGACCGAATACGGTCAAATCTAATTGAAAATCCAATCGTACTGTGTGTCAGTGATGCGGGATTTGGTAGACTTTTAGAATGTCATCTGACATGACGTGACATCAATCAAAATTTGGAACTTTTAGCTCTTCGTCTCTAAATTTCTCTTTATTTTTCGTTTTAATGGTAAAATGTCCCCTTATTTTCACCTTTTATCATTGCCGAAGAAACGCCTATGGCCTTGGAACAAGACGCCCATTAAGTAGAGCATACATTTGGTTTTTTTTGCTGAGGAAGGAAAGGAGTCTCTGAATGAAAGAATGTTTTTTAAAGTACTGGTTTTTCATATATCGGGTATTATCTTCAAGAATATTATAAGGGTTTTAAGGTTAGATATCTGGTTCTGGTTGCTTGCTGATTTGGTATTATCTTCAGTATGGCTATCGTTCACTATCGATTCTTTTACTGTTGATCTGGCGTAGATCCAAAGACTTTGGGTAATAAAGGTATTTTAAGGTAGACAGTCCACGGGTTTTATCTTTACCTCAGGCACTGTTTTACATCGATATATGTTTCACGTGAGAGTCATCTTCCGAGTAAATACACCTGAGTCCTTCCAGAGCCTCATCACCCACCTTTCGTCCTTGCCCTGCATCCCTGTAACATTGGGTATTACTGTCATCTTGTGGGACATTCGCTGGGATTTACTGTGCGTGGTGTAAGCGCTCTACGCTTCTAGCTGGCCGCTCACGTAGCCGGTTTGTACTGAACAATGGACTGTACAGACAGGTTAATATAGCTGTCTGCGTATTCTGATGTCGTTATGTTCTCGATTCGTTCAGAATTTATCACATCAGCGACCAATTTTGCCTGACCATGGAAATCGTCAAGTCAAGCAGCAGGGATAATCTGATGGTTTGCTTTACTTCCTGATGTAGTCCCCAGAAGATCTTCCGTCCGTCTTAAGACGTCTAATACTTGAAACTCTCCTTTCCATGTTAAAACGTTAAATACTTGATAATCTCCTATCCGTGTTTAGAAGAACCCTTCAGGCCATGAAAAGACGTTTGTGTTGAGATGTTTAATACATAGAACTCTCCCGTCCATGTAAAGATGTTTAACACTTGAAACTCCCCAGGCCGTGTTTAATACCTGTGGTTTTCTATTCATTTATATACTCAGGCTACTCCAATCCGTCTTAACACTTGAAACTCTCCTGTCCTTCTTTACACTGTAAGCTGTCCTGTCCGTCCGTCTTAGAACTGGAAACGCTCCTGCCCGTCATAACACTGGAAGCTCTCCTGCCCGTCTTAACACTGGAAGCTCTCCTGCCCGTCTTAACACTGGAAGCTCTCCTGCCCGTTTTAACACTGGAAGCTCTCCTGCCCGTCTTAACACTGGAAGCTCTCCTGCCCGTCTTAACACTGGAAGCTCTCCTGCCCGTCTTAACACTGGAAGCTCTCCTGCCCGTCTTAACACTGAAAGCTCTCCTGCCCGTCTTAACACTGGAAGCTCTCCTGTCCGTCTTAACACTGGAAGCTCTCCTGCCCGTCTTAACACTGGAAGCTCTCCTGCCCGTCTTAACACTGGAAGCTCTCCTGCCCGTCTAAACACTGGAAGCTCTCCTGTCCGTCTTAAAACTGAAAGCTCTCCTGCCCGTTAAAACACTGGAAGCTCTCCTGTCCGTCTTAACACTGAAAGCTCTCCTGTCCGTCTTAACACTGGAAACTCTCCTGTCCGTCTTAACACTGGAAGCTCTCCTGTTCGTGTTATTACTGGAAACTCTCCTGTCCTTCTTAACACTGGAAGCTCTCCTGTCCGTCTTAACACTGGAAGCTCTCCTGTCCGTCCGTTTTAACACTGGAAGCTCCCCTGTCCGTCTTAACACTGGAAACTCTCCTGTCCGTCTTAACACTGGAAGCTCTCCTGCCCGTCTTAACACTGGAAGCTCTCCTGCCCGTCTTAACACTGGAAGCTCTCCTGTCCGTCTTAAAACTGGAAGCTCTCCTGCCCGTCTTAACACTGGAAGCCCCTCTGTCCGTCTTAACACTGGAAGCTCTCCTGTCCGTCCGTTTTAACACTGGAAGCTCCCCTGTCCGTCTTAACACTGGAAACTCTCCTGTCCGTCTTAACACTGGAAGCTCTCCTGCCCATTTTAACACTGGAAGCTCTCCTGCCCGTCTTAACACTGGAAGCTCTCCTGTCCGTCTTAAAACTGGAAGCTCTCCTGCCCGTCTTAACACTGGAAGCTCTCCTGCCCGTCTTAACACTGGAATCTCTCCTGCCCGTCTTAACACTGGAAGCTCTCCTGCCCGTCTTAACACTGGAAGCTCTCCTGTCCGTCTTAAAACTGAAAGCTCTCCTGCCCGTCTTAACACTGGAGGCTCTCCTGTCCGTCCGTTTTAACACTGGAAGCTCTCCTGTCCGTCTTGACACTGGAAGCTCTCCTGTCCGTTAACATCAAAAACCACCTAGTGGCTGTACAGCGCAACATCACAATGCAAGATTTATTTTCGTCTTTCCAATTTTCTTTAACCATGATCTTTCACCTTGTTTGGCAGTTGTCACCTAAACGGAAGATCGACCCTCTGGTCACGCAGTCAATTCTGTAAACAGACACACGTGGACTGGTTTTAGTCACACATAGAACATTAATGTATAAAAGAGGTGAATTAAAAAATAGTAAGTCCGTATGCAGGGATTTTTTCCATTGATAAATGTTTGTATTCAGCAAAAGTTGTTATTTGCATAAGAAAACTCATAAACTAGTGCAATTGTTCATGTTTCTTTAACACTTAAAGCTCCTTCGTTCTCAATTAGACGTTTATACTTGAAATTCACCCTTCCTTGTTAATTAAGACGTTTAACACCGGAAACTCACCCATCCATGTTTAAACGTTTAACACTTAAAGCGTTCCTGTTATGGTTTAAACATTTTATACTTTAGGCTTATTTGTCCTCGGTAAGAGGTACAACACATGAGGTAATTCAGTATAACATGTCTTATATGACCACCCGTCTAATAAGACAAACTGTCTGATAAGACCACCCTTAAATGAACCGAAAGCATTAATTGTTTATAACTGACCTGTCTAATAAGACAACCTGTGAATTAATACAACAATTTTGTCAGTCCCATGGGTAGTGTCTTAACACAGGTCTCACTGTACATATCATTCCAATACTGGCATGTACACATTTGATACCTTGTTGGCCGCGAGGGATAAGGTGATTTATAGGAAAAGCCTCAGTCCTAAAAGACATCCAGTCATAATTCAGGTAAATGGTTAATTCCAATGGCCCTTAAATGTACGTTGTTCGCCAACCTCCGCACAGGGTTATTGAAACAACGATAGGACATTGCCAGCAAGGACGGACTCAAGCATATTTGACCTGAAAAATTGACCCAGTCAACACCTCACTTGGATTATCGGTAAATGTAAACAAAAACATGTGACTCTCGATCCCTTGGGACTCGTGTCTTATTTCAGCATGCAATAATCATTAATCCCCAATTCATGCAGGTAATCCTTTTGCAAAATGTCGAAAAGACCACAACATGTGTCGCTGCACTACCACCGTGCATTTACGTCTTAAACAATTCTGGAAGCAGTTGTATCACGTTGACTCTCCGAGGAGGCACGTGCATAAGTTTCTGTTTACATTAACAATACCGCGTCACGGATATAACACCGCATAATATATCCTCAGGTTTATCAATATACAAAATACGTTTCACGGACAAATAACTTTTGCTGGTTATATTTGGAATTGATGTTGTCGAAGCATTCTCTATATATACTCCATAGCTTTAATTATTGTAATTATCAATTGCAATGCGATAGGACGATATAAATAGTACATACGCAGTTGAAATTTTGTTTAAACTGTTTCATAGACCTCTCATGTACGTTATATATGCCTGTAGCGTCGCAAGGCAGACATTATTGACACTATTAATATTAACAGATTAACATGTGTCAAAGACTGATATTATGAATAATATATAATTATGATATATGATATTAGGAATATATAATATATTTTACATTATCTGTCTATAATGAATTCCAAGTTTTTCACTGTTCAATTGGTCCTTCTCAAAAAGTAAGGATTTTTGCGAGTATGTTATTTTTCTTTTTATAAATTTTATTTATTTTACATGGATTGTACAACTGGTTATAATAACTAATACGAGGCACTCTCCATGGCTCGGATGTTGGCGCTCGGTATTCGGTAAGGGTAGGGAAACCGGAGGACCCCGGAGAAAAACAACGACCTTGGACGGGCAATTACAACCCACTCTCATAGCCACACCGTTATCGAACCCGGGTCGCCAGCGGAGAAGGCCAAGCGTTTTACCGCTCAGCTGTCCAGGCCCCTTATATTACATATTTCATACATTAAAAGATATATTATGTGCAGTTTTTGAACGCTCTTGATACACTGGAAAAGTGGACCTAGCGAAATTTTAACCGCGCAAATATGAAGCAAACCAGAGTAAATTGGTTAGATGGTCCTTTCAATCAGGTTTAAATGTTTAGGTCAAAAGCTCCTTCCGCAACAGAACAAGATATATACATCTTCTTGCCATATTCCCTTCTTTGAGGTTTTATGATCCCCAAATCAGTTTTACATGTATCAGTTCTTTATGGATAACAGCTATTAGAAGACTGGCATATTGGATGACCATAAATATAGTAAAACTGTAGCCATGGGCTATTTATGCCAGCGAGGGGCCAAGTAACCCACAGTTATTGAGCTAAATGGGATCAAGTGTCACAGAAGTCATGGAAACTACGTCAAGTATTATTTTTATTTTTTTACATCCACTATGTTAAGCCAGGATGACTCCATGTTTATAATCAGTAGGTTTCTCAGGAACAATGAGATACTTCGATATATTTGTATAGGTTACAAAAAAGTTGAGTCAGCTCCCCCCCCCCCCCCTCCTCCATTTCCACCCTTGAAGAAAAATTGACGCCACTGAAATATCATGATTGTCCCAAACTTGGGGAATTCGAGGACATCAGTGCCACGAAATACAGCATTAGGCTTTTTGTTCGTGAGGTTTTCACTTTTCAGTTCGCGGTATTCGCGAAAGTGAAATCATCTCGTAAAATAAAAATTCGCGAATAAGTCGCCGCATCTACAAAGTTGAACAGTTGCTTAAACTGTTGCCTCATTGTTATACCATGAACGTCATCTATGTCTGTGGCGTCGCGAGTAAAAAACATAAATGATACATAATATTGGATCTTTAATAGTGTTTGCTTATAATGGACAAGAACTTTTACTCCTTAGATGTAGTACTGTTTGGTATCCTTCATAAACTGTCTAATTTAGCGAGCATATATAATAATTCATATTATAATTGATACAGTCTTGAAAATTTACTGTAATGACAAAATTGCGAAAATAAAACCGTCACAAAAACAAAAAAAGTTAAAATCGCAAAAATTTACTATTAAACCAACTTTATTACTTTTATCAGGCTCCCAGTATATGAGCATTTTAGGTATTTTACTGATTATTGTCACATATCAGCATGCCTTCTTACCGGCCGATAATGATTCTTATTGCACTGAACATGTAATAGGACGGACAATTGTAATTGCAACTGTAATCTTGTGAAAAATAAGGTCACGGTGGCCCTTTTATCTCCGCCAGGACAGAATGTGTTCAGCCCCGTTTGTGTCTTTGTACACAAAATAACTCAGGCAATCATGAACGAAATGTAAGGACATTTTCAGGGCACATCAGAAATGGGCAAATAAGGAATCGGTTAGATTTTGTTGTGGATCCGGCACATGATCAAGATTTAGGAACTTCATCAAGGAACAATCACAAATTTAGAGTCCCTTATGCAAGAAATGAGTCTGGGAATATGGGCCGAATAAGTGAATGCAAACACGGTTTTGGGAGCATCCAACAATATGGATCCCCGAATGTCGGAGGCTTGCATTCCTTAGAATGCAGATTTCTGGTTTATACTATAACCTCTCACCAATAAGTCTCTTGGACTTGATTTTGACGAAGAGCCTGCTGATGGAGGGATGGTTCCTAAGATGAACTTACGAACGAGACAGAGAGAGAGAGAGAGAGAGAGAGAGAGAGAGGGAGAGAGAGAGAGAGAGCGATATGCACTGCTAAGATTAAACGGGAAGCAGTACAACTAAAAACTAAATTTTAATGAAATACGTCACAAAGAGATTAAACCCGACAAAAGAACCCCATCCGATTAAGAAGACAATAACTGCACTTGATGGATTGACATTATAATCCGATATTATTGCTGTTCCTGCCACCCCGGTTGAAACACATCGATCGCTCTTAACATTGCGCCGGTCATCTAAATTTGTCCTAATCCGTTTGGAAAAGCCGGCAAAGCCAATTAACGTTCCGCCATTACTACAAATCCCTTCAAAAGGCGTTTTCCTTCGGCTTGCGGTCGTTTTCCCTTGACTTCTGGCCTTCTTTCGCGATTAAGTGATTTCATTACAAGAAAAACCGGATCCATAACGACCGGGCACGTTATATCCGGTTCCGATGATTAATCACATAATTATTAAATTAGGCTTTCTTTCACATATACCAGTGCTTCCTACGAAAATAAACATTACAAACCAACCTATATGTCCCAACAGGACCAAAGTTCTGAGTATACCTACATAAAATATGTGTCATAGTCCTAATGCCTTACGCGCCATTAACTATATCACTCTACATTGAGTCGGTTTCGGTATCAATGAGGTTAGGCGATTCCATATATGAATGTATATTATTCTCCCTTTGATCACATTTCGACAGAATTAATTATATTTCGTAATGGACTGTATGTTACACCGTTTTAACCAAATCCCATATCATTGACCTGTAGTTAATTAATGTATTGACCTGCACATTGTTTCCATAAATGGCTATGGATAATTAAACATGACAATAAATACGATATTAAACCGTCCAACTAACATGTCAGTGACCAGAATGATTTAAATCATTAATTGAAATAATTGAAATCATTCATTACCAGAATAAAATCCAAAGCACAAAGAGAAGTATATTTTCATTACGCCATGGCTGTAAACGACCATGGATTTACACGACAACTGTCCGGGGAGTTTAATCTTGGAGCTAGCCAGGTTTCAAGGACATAAAGCGTTAAACAACATCTCTATTCTATGGTGACGCCATATTGACGGCTTAATTAAAACCAGTTGAAACCACCGCACGGTATGCAGGCATCTGCAGATTTTGGTTCTTCCGTATTTCCAACTTGAAATAATTCTCCAAAAATGATATTTCACTTGCATCTTAGCGACATCTTGTCCGCCTGTTATGGTTAAATAATATTATAAAGCGGTGTTGACTGGCTCAATACTCGAGATATTTATCTATTACTAAGAATTTTAGCCGTTGAACCACATAATTGGCATTCGACATCCAATGGCTGGGGTTTAAGTCCCTGCATTTTAAATGCAAAATCCGGCTTGCGTCATCCCGGCTTGAGTGCGTATCAAACAACAATGTCAGTCAAGGAGAACGCTTTGAAATGCTTGCGAGAAATGAGTCGACCCTAGTAGATAATTTGACATGAAGATTCTCCGATAATTATGCCAATGCAAAATCTATCTTCGAAGGCTGTTTCGATGCGATTAGACCCGTATAGATAGAGAATAGGACGAAATCATGCGTCGAAGATGGCAAATTGTACTATATAGTAAGATCTAGAGCTCTGCGTTTACAAAATAAATCTGTAGCCTGCACCTTAATATCAGAATCCATCCCGCCACAACCCAGGCTTAAAACCGCCGTTTTCCACATCTACACATAAGTGAGTGTATAGTATGAATTTCTGTCGAAAGCAAAACATTATTAAAAACCTATATTTGTCGTGTTTGCTTTGTACAAGGATTTTAAACGAGACCTTTTAATTGTTCATTGTAGTCAACGCCACGTTTCTGGAATAGATCAACAGTTGGTTTTGTAGATAAATACACTTATGTCTTTGTCATTATTAAGGTTATTTCTTTGCTGAAAGCAAAAGTTAATATAATTATGCATGGGATTTGTGTATTTTATAATCCATTGTTGTTCAAAGATGTTTGGTGACATCCATTTAATGTTGCTTATATTGCTTTTAATTTGTGATTGTTTTTTAATCATTTACGTAATTTGTTCACGATGTTTGATTTGAGTTGATGTATATTGTTTGGATGACGGCTGCTACTATTTATGTATGTTCTCTGTTAATGAATGCTGAAATTTGAGCAAAAAAAGAGATGCAAAACATGTGTGTTTTAATGAATTGGAGGTCCTCAGCTGCCGCAGAAAATTAATTAAAACTTAGACCTTTTGATGGACATGAAGGTTGTCCTGTACTCTAAAGAGATTTTTGACAGGTGAACGCTGTATCGTTGTCAAGAGACTAAGGAAAACTGACAAGACACAATGGTATAATTTTTATTCAGGTAACCGCCTCCTTTTTTATGACGACTCGTCTATTTTTTTATCTAAGTGTGTACGTATACAGAGTTCCTTTACGGTCTGTTACTACATGGCAGGGCGGTAGCACTCGCTTTCCAGCATGTTATTTTGCATCTCGGTGTCACCCACACCCGGTGTCTACCGCACCTAACTAGTATAATTTCATATTCCTCTGTTATAGGGATTGTGTACGAGACTGACTAAATAAATGTGGCATACTGTTTTTATAGATCCCCTATATTTTTATACACTGCCGCCGTCCAAACTTTATCTTCAGGAAGATTTATCATAATTCTGTCAGCATGTTAAACCTAAAATCACTGGGATGTGAACAGATGTGGCTATTAGCAAAAACTCAGGGATTTATTTATTCATGAAATGTGCCGCCCAAGAGTGATATAATTACCACGTGTTCGAAAGAGGAGAGGTTTATCCCGCAGCCTCGGTCGGCCCCTAAGTCTCCCATATAGTTTTTTTCCTTGCTCATTGTTTGTGTATCAATGGTTTTCAGGATCGTATTGACTACCTACCGGGAGGCAATATGACCAAAAAAAAATTTCGAAATTGTTCTTTGAGCTGAAGATACAAATGATATAACATTTTTTTTGTATTTAAGCATGTATTTGGAAACCATTATAACCTAATTTCAAACATTAAAATTAAACCATATAAAGGTATTTATAATTCTGAAGGCGGAAAATAAGAGACAAGTTAGCTTTAACTGAAAATAAAATCTCTTTAAACTTTCATTTTATGGCAGTTAACGTCACTACTGAAACAACAGATGAGGTGAAAGGGGTATTGATGGACATGCGCACTTAGCCTCATGTTTGTCTGCTTTATTCGGTCCAACAAAACCATTTATACAATGGTTTGTCCTCTAACTATACTGCTAATAACCATACCTTCATAAAGATATTTTGTTCTCTTAAGTTACATGAGTTTAAAGAAATAAAACGCATCTACTTACTTAGGTCTGAAAGTATTATCATTTAAAAACAGTAGAGTGCCATCATTAGCGTCTAAACAAAAGGTCAGGATTACAGGTAAAAAAAAACAGGGTTTTGTTTTCATTGTTAAGATCAAAGTGTTAAACAGACTGCTATCTAAAAAGAACAATTATCGCCTGTCGTCTGGTACTCTCTCTCTCTCTCTCTCTCTCTCTCTCTCTCTCTCTCTCTCTCTCTCTCTCTCTCTCATTTTTTAAAGCAAATGTCCAAGTAGTCTTATACAAATCTTTGTTGGAATATGTAGATCAACCAAACCATTCAAACACACAAATATACTTTAAAATATGCTGTAGAAGTTTCAGAAGATACGACAAAATTTATACGTGAAGGAAAAAAGTGTAGAATCTAAAGTTCTTCCGCTGGTCAACATGTACAGACCTATATAGATAATACGTGTAATTGGAAGCGTATCTAGGTGAAAAAAAGCTCTGTCAAAAAAGAACGACAATCGGAACAAAAATATAAATAGTTGCCTCAGCAGCCAATTGATTTTGTCATGGAAGCCATGTGATTCTAGGAAAATCTGAAAATAACCCCTACTTAATGAATCGTCTTACAGTGAACACATATCGACATTTCACGACTGAAACCAATAGCAGGTGCTCGTTTTTCAAGAAGGACACACTTCAATATGAGATCTTCGCTTTTACAAATAGATTTTGTTTAATTACTGATCTCTTGCTTGAAGGTAACAGCATTTACTGAAATATTCAGCATTATATTTCACATAAATATGTAGGATAGGCATCAGCGGACTGAGTATTGGCAAGGTATTGGTTTCGAAAATCATTGGAGCTCTTGCACACTCGAATTTAAAGTATCGTAGTTGCAAGTTTTAATGCATTTTCTCGAAGGGGGGAGGGGGGTAAACGTTCGTCCCCGTTTGTGTGTTTGCGTGTTTTTTTTTTTTTTTTTTTTTTTACAACTAACGCAATCATGAACAGAATCTCATGAAATGTCCAGGGCATTTCGGAAAGGGGCCAGTGAAGAATTGATTAGATTTTGGTGTGGATCCAGCACATGACACGGATCCAGGAATGTCAAAGAATATTCACAAATGCACAGTCACTAAAGCATGAATGAACCTTGGAATATGAGCCGAATAAGTGAATGGCGGAGGCTCGTTTTCGTTTAATTGCAGAAAACTATTTAAATATGTTAGTTAGACCCAGTTTTGGGTCTTAATTATATGCTGTATGTTATTATTATACGCTATTAATTAGTTACTACAGAAACAATACGTATATGTGCAGCGTGTAAATTATCATATTTTTGTCAAATATTTTAGATTCAAATTTTTTTGCGTTAATTCTAACAAAATACACTACATTTGTTAAAGTTTCTCAGTCACCAGTTTTGTTCCGGTATCTGTGGGGGTTATCTAGGTTGTCCTACGTTACTTAAAGGTAATATACTCAGCTATTCCATCTGATTGCCAAAAAAAATTATTACAAGATATGCATGAATGATTTATCAGAGAGAACATATTACCACCCAGACTGGTTTGGGTGGATAGCGCGTAGCCCAAACACAGGTCACGTGACCGCCAAGTGTCTGAATATTCATGCTACGTCATACCATGGTATAAATAAAGGTTGCATAAAACCTCGTAGCATACACAGTTCATGGTCCAACGTTCGGAGTTCACGTCCAGAATTCCTTAGAGTGCAGGACAGTGTATATGTGTAAAACGTAGCCGAAATGCACGTAAAGACTTAATAGGGGTTGCTTTTGCGTTTCTTTTAAATTGTTCTTCTACTGTTAACAAACGTTGAATTTGAAAATAATGTTCAGTTTGGTGTTCCGACTTCACACACAACGAAAGCTCGAGCGTATATTCGGGTGATATTCTTTAAATAATGTTTCTTAACGTGTCGTTTGAGTGACTCTGCTTCATAAAAACTACGTTATAATTCTAACATCGACTTGGCATAGCATCCTACTTTATTTATTCTTTTTATGGTATCTGCAAAATCTAGTTGTCCCAAACAACGTCACTTTTATCTGCAGCCCACAGTTCCAATTACCGCAAAACCTATTAATTGATTATTATATTTTTTTTTCATAAAAATACAGCCAGACGGACAGCGTGGAATAGTGACCTTCCACCAATCTTCCTTCCCTAGTTACACAAGTAACCGACTGTAACGTGAGACGCTGTTAAAAACTCACTAATACACCACTCAGGAAACAGACAAAGCATATGAAAGATAAAGAAAATGGTGCGAGAAATGTTAAAGGGTTAAAGGTGCTGGTTGGAGAGACGAGAAGACAATAAAAGACATAAAATCCGTCACGTTGTATTGAAGTTTTTATCAGTAGTTTTGTGGTTTTCTTTTCCAGAAGGACTATGCCTTACTTCCATGGCGACACGAGCGTGTAACGGTGTCCCGCACACCGTGAATGCTCCATATTGATTTTACATGAAGCCTCACACAACAGAGGTATCGATGAACTCATTTCACATTTCTTTGCACCGTTTCCCATGACTGAAATAAATCATAAAAGATTTAAATTCCGTCTCACTTATTTGAAGATAATTAGAATATCATGCCACCGATCACTTATTTCTAAAAAAGGGGGACTCCGAGTGCTGACTTCATGGTGAATTGTTTGAGATCAGAATATAGATTCGGATACAGTATTTGAGATTACACATTATGTAGAAACCATTCGCATGTTAAGGCTTCAATGGCGCAACCAGGGGTACTTCAAAATGCATTATTATTTGAAATCCGGTTAAGCTTTCAGTATTAAGCGCTTTCGGTATTCTTCTCCCCACCCCCACCCCCCTACTGTTTCTATTTTCAAATCGAGATAATTAAGGCATCATATGGTTATTTTCATTTTACTGAAATACTTATTCCTTTTATCCTTTTTAGTGTTAATATCTTCGCCAGCAGGGTATGCGTTCATCCAGTTTCTTGTGTGTGCTTGTGTGTGTGTTCTTTAAATACATAACTCACGCAATCAGACATGTAATCTTATGAAATTTCAGAGTCTGGACCATTCAAGAGTTAATTTTATTTTGGTGTGGATCTGGCACATGATCCGGATTCCGGAACGTAATCAAGGAATATTCACAAAGGAACAGTCACTTAAGCACGAATGAACCTGTAAATATTAACCGAATGAAAATGCAAACATGGTTTTGGGAGCATTCTCACAACAGGAACCCCTGCATGGCGGAGGCTTGCATTCCTTAGAATGCATATTTCTAGTTCCAGTTGCTTTTATTGCTGAAACGTGTGGAAAAATCCAAACACACTAGCCACACCCGCTCCTGCCATTGTATACATATAAAAGCACGGGCGCCAGTACTATATGAATATACATGGGAAGGTTTTCTTTCTACTTATATTGCACATCTTCTCGCATGAATACCGTGGTTGCTTTTTTGTTCGCCATGGTTTCAAAGCCTTGATTTTTTTTTCGCATATAGTACTTTGTCTAATTAATTCATAAAATCAAGGATCTATTCTGTGTAGTATATTTTATGGTGGGATTGCTCAAATAGAACCCCTAGAAGCCGTGAAGAGGTATAAATCGTGAATATGAAAACAACCACAGTTCACAGCGCAGCTCAGGTAGCCAGCAGAGGACTACGCAAATTTACTCGAGAGCCTGATTTTCAATGCAGTGTGTAAAACGCCCCTGATAAGCCTTATTAAATATTACAAAATGGCTTTGTAATTTCTAATACATTTTTATAATGGTATCTTAAAAAAATCAGATGTAAAACACTGGTATATTAATCCACTTGTTAGTCTTTTCATTGTTAAATTAATTCTACAAGAAGATAGCAGAGAGCATGGAGCCGCATCTCACGCACTGGGGCAGGTGCAATTAACTGTATTATGCCAATACTGAGATGAAAAATAAAACAATACAGGAAATCCGATTTGGCACGACTTTGTTTCAGATCTTTACTGGATTGATACAGGTAGCATAAAGCAGGATTTTGGAAGAAAAGGATAAAGTTGAACAGAGAAGCGGAAGTACATCACAGGCGATCAGGAACTGCGAGGCACAAGACGTAGATTTACTTCGGGTGTCGCCGGGACCTAATTTAAGACTTGACAGTCATGCGCAGTGAAGCGTGTTGATTCCCTCGGCCAAAGCTGCTGAGACTCACGCGCGGAATCTGAATGATGCTGCTCGGAGACGAAGGGGATATTACCGAGATGGATGGGCCAGCATCCCATGGCTGCGCTGCTACAAGGACAGGCTCCGGAGATCGTGGTAAGGGCTGTCGGCGAAAGCCAAGCTCCGCTGCGGAGCGTTTCTTTTGGGCCAGCAGCAGTAAATGACACAGTGCTGGGTCGGTGAAAAAAACTATGTTTTTGTTCGGTAAAATACAGAGTTAGGAGTTAGCAGTAACATTTCGTATGACACAGTTGTATGTCAGTTACTTGTCTTTTTTATTGAGCTATTCGTGAATTGGCATCTTCCACGGATTAAGACTTCCACTCGCGACTACAATAACATTCAGTAGTGAATTAATCTCTTTTTCTTCCAACAAACAAACGATAATTCTGGTCATATTAGGTCTAGGTAGCACTGGTTCCTGCAACATGACAAAATCCTGCACAGCCGTATATACGTTTACGATGTACACAAAAAAAAACAGCGTTCAATACATTCTTGAGTACATGTGTTCTCTAATCCCAAATACAAACATTTAAACAAATTATCATTTTAACCTTGGTTAATATGCAAAACAGCACGGTTACCATAATATCGAGATGATCCTGGTAAAAAAAAATACCAAACTAGTGGTTTCTCAATATATTAACATAAGGATAAACTAAACAGCCTACTGTTATAGCACTGTAAAGATTATAAAGAAAGATTTCATATGGAATGTGCAGTATTCCATATATTCTTATATTCGACATAGAAGTACGTTAAAGTTGTCGCTGCTTTTAATAACATAAATTTTCAATTGGAACCTTTGTGTCAGAGATGTCTGACCGCTACGGAAGACGCTCGCGCAAGCACTCTGTAAATAAAACGTCATTCAGGGCGTAAGAACTGAAAAAGGGACACAGTCAGCAGTATGGTATTCAGATTTTAATACATAAAAAAAAATCCATCATGTAAATATTTACGGTATGGCAGAGAAAGTAATTCTTCATGACAGCAATATTATGACTGAAGATTGACAAACACATTTGATACAACAAGATATATTTTCTGCCGCATGAGATTTCATATTTAGCATATCATCGTCATATTTTCTGCTGTTAATCTAATGCTGTGAAAGAGTATAATATTTAACCTATTAGGACGTACATTGATACCCTGCCCCATAAGAAAGAGTATACGATTTTGCTTATCAAGATATAGACTGATACCCTGCTCCAAACAATATTTATCCTCTTGGGGATATTAAATTGATCTTTTTTTTGACAGATGGCAGAAACTGAATAGAAATTAACCTGCTTGTATTTTATATAGTTATGTTTATCCAGACTAAATTAGGATAGGATATTCAAATGTGGTAACATCAGTAACATTATTTAAAATCAAAATGTATTCGCGGTTCATCGGACTTGTCTCCATTTGCATTTATACTCGTCAGTTTTCTGACTTTGGCTGGCCTCTAAAACATTGGAGATTTTTATACATTGTTTTTAAATATTTCAGTGAAACAAATTCTCTGCAAATAGCAGGGCCATCTTCACATAAAGAATATAATCCTCTGTAAAGCTATTTTTGGGAGGTTTTACTACAAATGAAATGACAAATGCACAAGGGAATGCTAAAATGGGTTACAGAGATAATAACATAACATTTTAAATCACAATAACAATTAAATATGATCTTTTTTGTTAGGTTTCCGGTCTTAAGTTAGCCATTCGATACCTGTAGAGGTATATATATTATATGTAAAATAAATTCTTTTAGAATGGATCTGTCCTTGGGGGCTTGCTGTCTGTAAAAACATAACCATTTATTACGATTCCTTAACTCAGTGTTTACGGCCACCATAAGAAGTAAAGGAAAACCTAAACAAGTGGAATACAGCGATAACGGGATGTACGTCATATGAGCAAGAAAGCTGGGCCGATAATCTACGTTAAGCATGTCCCTTGGACCTTACAAATGCCAGCTATTTTTGCCCTAGTTTTGTTTACATCTCCTATCTGATGTTCTTTGCCTCTGATTAGAGAAGGGTCTCAACAGATTAAGTACATTACAGGTCTTGGCCATTTCCAAATAATGGACTAAATAACAAATATAAACATATCTATTTTTATATGGATTGTACAAATATTAATTATAACGAATCGCGGTACAGATGGTGACATCCAGTAGTCTGAAGGGGGATGGAAGCCGGAGAACACGAAGAAAACCACCAACCTTTGACGGGCACCTGCAACGCACTTTCATAGCCACGCCGGGATCCAAAACCCGGGTCGCCAGCTGAAAGAGCTTAGCATTTTACCCCTCGGCTGGCCAGGGTCTTAACCTACCTCGTGACGCATAAAAGAAAGTTTTAGTAACCATATTTTTACATTTGGAATAATATGGGCATATGCGTTTTTTTTTCAATTTTTACCTAATACATCAATTTCATAGCGAAACGGTTTTAACCATACCGTTACATGGACTTACTCTATCCGGTAGACCTACTTTATTTATTGCTAGAGTTCTGTGTGTGAGTAAACAAAGATCATGTGTTTCTTATTACCATAACAAGACTACATGGCCATAGGTCTGATCTAGACCATGCATGACAACTCCCAGAGAGGAAGAAATAACGTGAAAGAAGAAACAGAGAAGTAACACCGGTTGGAAGTTTGTAAATCTTATTTGTGAGGTCCTGAGGTAAGGCCACGAGATGTTTATATTTTGCACCACTAATCGCATCCAATGCACGCTTTTTCTACTTGTGTACAACAGTAAGCAAACAATTTTAAAAAGAAATATTCCCAGATTCCATTTAAGAAGGAAACCCTATAGTTCGTGTATATTTATCATGCCTGGTATATGAAGAGGCCCCTTTAAGCCACAACTTCCTAGGTTAAGCCTCCCTGGCTTATAGGGGTCAATGAGTAATATTCCTCCCGTCCGTGTTTCCTCTCAATATCCTCTTCATATCGTCTCAATTTCCAAAACTGACCTTTGATCAGAGTAAAAGTCACAGGGGAAAGATTTGGACCTCACATTTATCTTTGACCTTGACCCATTTTCAAGGTCTTACCGGGAAAGGTCATCGCTTAGACAACCTTCTAATTATATATATATATATTACGTACGATAAAGGCTTTATGATATAGGGTTTTTTATTATGTTTGTCTCATATCTTTTCTTTATTTAATCCACAAAGCTCCTTGTTAAATTTATTAATAAATAACGCGTTTTGAAATTCAAACTATTAAGGGATGAATTCGGTGTCGATGAAAAGCAAGATAAATAAAAGATATATGTATATATGACATACTTCATCTGAAAATGTTGAAACATTCTTTTTTTGGAAGTATTAGGTAACGATTTGTGAGTAAGTCATCTATATATGTCACAAAACGCGTGTTTATCACAATCAGCGAGGACATCGTGACAATGCATTATCGGGGTGTCTTTTCGTATATGTTTTACCAGCCTCGCTTTTTTTTTAATATATTTCCTGTTTCATCGCTAGTTGTAGGTAAGAAGAAAATAACTGTTTGTAGATACTTTCGGGATTATTTCGTATTAAGTGTTTCTTAATATGACGAATGTTTATGTCCACGAAACAGAACAGGAACGCAGTAATCGAAACCATGTTAATAATTATTTGTCGCAGTCCCAGGCACGGTCTAGCTATGGAGCTCTCTCTCGGTAGGTCTGTCCGTCTGTACTCAATATTTTAATTACTAAATAAATAAATACCATTTTGTATACAATACCAGTTTAATTTGTCAGAATGCAGGCTGATAAAGAAATCGATTTGTTATCATTCGATGTAAAGGTTCTATAGACTAGTGCCAAACTGTCTGCATGCTGGTGGTAGGGGTGTTCAGGTCCTAATCACGGTGTGGGCGTGGGTGCTGCTGCCCTGCTGCTGCCCAACTTCTCGTCTTGACTTCGGTATCAGGTGTTCTGGAGCTAACCTGGAAATTCGTCTTGGATACCCTTAGGTTTGGGTTAGGGTGGTATCAACAATTATACAATTAAAGATTTAGCTTTATTTTCTCTTTACAATATGTGCAGACCAATAACTGAAATCTAACTTTTGTGATCTTTTGTCGTTGGTGAGGGATCTGATGCGAGCCCGGCTTGCTGGAGTCAACGTGATCGGCTCAAGCCTCGACTCCAATATTTCTTTCTTTCTTTTATATACACGAGTTTTTCAGTCGAGTGCTGATTTCGGAAACAAGTTTTCAATCAATTGATTAGTATTACTCGAGTACTCCTTACAGGCTTATGTGTACTTGACCTGTCCCCAGGATAATTTTCTCTTCAGCTAACAAACCAAAAAGTTAATCCCATGCCCAGCTTTGAACATTAAGCTCTCTAGAATTTACCATACAAAATTATGTAATTAAAAAGATTAAAGTAACGTCTCTTTTTTTCATCTTACACATATATGCTTCTCGGTGTCGAATTTACTCAATTATTCACAAACGTGTATTTCTTACCCCTGCCTCACATTTAAATGGCGAGATTAATATGAATAAAATGACATCTATAGGTGCTTTGCGAAATAGGCGTGGTTTTGAGTATGATAGACAAGTCTATCGTTGTGACAAAAATGTAAAACGGTAAAAACAAGAATGACGTCACCAAAAATTAGTATTTAAATACTGAAATGAATTTTAATTTTGATATATCGGCACATTTCTCATGCAAGGAGTCTAAACGTAAAAGAAACACTAAGCACGCTCTCGTTACTGGAAACCTTTCAGCGTTTCTCCCTGGGTTTTGCTGCGTGGTCTTTCAGTCCTCATTTGGAAGTTTCTGGAATTCTTGTCTCACATTTAATTTTACCAAAGGATTTCTAGAACAAAAGCAAAAGTGAATATTGGCTGTCCTCCCGCGTGGGATGAAGATTAAAGGAAACACTTTCTATTTCGTTGTGGGGTTTCAGACGGAATGCAGCACTCGACTTAAGAACATGTCTTCCCTAATGATCTCCCCTGCCCCGTCGTGTTATATTTGATCACTGGCCTTTTTTCTGTTGTCTTATTATTCTGACGGAATGGTGGTACGTGAAGATTATATCTGATTTACCCATATACCGAATCTCATATCTTCTGTCTTAAGGGAATATATTTTGTATGAAAGGGTTAGATGCACAAGATAAATGAGAAATTAGTTTCAATCAGAAAGGAACGATAACCAAATAATTAAAAAAATATTACCCTATTTGAGAAGAGAAATTGTAATTGAAAAAATAAAGATTTTTGTGGAGAGCTATCCTGTTCAGGTAACTGTAAAGATACCTAACAAAACTTGCTATTAGAAGCTAAAATAATCTAATAACGCAGACCTAACTAGATGTTTGGAATCTATCTATCAGTGAAAGCGTCCAGGACAGACAGATGACAGAGCAATGAGTACGGACAGGTGACAGAAAAAAACAGGACATAAAGATGACAGAGCATGCAGGACAGACAGGCGACAGACCATCTAGGACAGACAGGTTACTGTCCTGGATGCTCTGTCACCTGCCTGTCCTGGATGCTCTGTCATCTGTCTGTCAAGGATGCTCTGTCACCTGTCTGTCCTTGATACTCTGTCACCTGTCTGTTCTAGATGCTCTGTTATCTGTCTGTCCTGGATGCTCTGTTACCTGTCTGTCCTGGATGCTCTGTCATCTTTCTGTCCTGGATGCAGGCGACCGCCCTCAATGCTCTGTCACCTGTCTGTCCTGGATGCTCTGTCACCTGTCTGTCCTGGATGCTCTGTCACCTGTCTGTCCTGGATGCTCTGTCATCTGTCTGTCCTGGATGCTCTGTCACCTGTCCGTATTGGATGCTCTGTCACCTGTCTGTCCTGGATGCTCTGAAACCTGTCTGTCCTGGATGCTCTGTCACTTGTCTGTCCTGGATGCTCTGTCACCTGTCTGTCTTGGATGCCCTGTCACCTGTCTGTCCTGGATGCTCTGTCACCTGTCTGTCCTAGATTCTCTGTCGCCTGTCTGTCCTGGATGCTCTGTCACCTGTCTGTCCTGGTTTTTCTGTCACCTGTCTTTCTTGGATGCTCTGTCACCTGTCTGTCCTGGATGCTCTGTCACCTGTCTGTCCTGGATACTCTGTCACCTGTCTGTCCTGGAGGCTCTGTTACCTGTCTGTCCTGGATGCTCTGTCACCTGCCTGTCCTGGATGCTCTGTCACCTGTCTGTCCTGGATGCTCTGTCACCTGTCTGTCCTGGATGCTCTGTAACCTGTCTGTCCTGGATGCTCTGTCACCTGCCTGTCCTGGATGCTCTGTCACCTGTCTGTCCTGGATGCTTTGTCACCTGTCTGTCCTGGATGCTCTGTAACCTGTCTGTCCTGGATGCTCTGTTACCTGTCTGTCCTGGATGCTCTGTCACCTGTCTGTCCTCGATGCTCTGTTACCTGTCTGTCCTGGATGCTCTGTTACCTGTCTGTCCTGGATGCTTTGTCACCTGTCTGTCCTGGATGCTCTGTAACCTGTCTGTCCTGGATGCTTTGTCACCTGTCTGTCCTGGATGCTCTGTAACCTGTCTGTCCTGGATGCTTTGTCACCTGTCTGTCCTGGATGCTCTGTAACCTGTCTGTCCTGGATGCTCTGTAACCTGTCTGTCCTGGATGCTCTGTCGCCTGTCTGTCCTGGATGCTCTGTCACCTGTCTGTCCTGGATGCTCTGTCACCTGTCTGTCCTCGATGCTCTGTTACCTGTCTGTCAAGGATGCTCTATTACCTGTCTGTCCTGGATGCTCTGTCACCTGCCTGTCCTGGATGCTCTGTCACCTGTCTGTCCTGGATGCTTTGTCACCTGTCTGTCCTGGATGCTCTGTAACCTGTCTGTCCTGGATGCTTTGTTACCTGTCTGTCCTGGATGCTCTCTAACCTGTCTGTCCTGGATGCTCTGTCACCTGCCTGTCCTGGATGCTCTGTCACCTGTCTGTCCTGGATGCTTTGTCACCTGTCTGTCCTGGATGCTCTGTTACCTGTCTGTCCTGGATGCTCTGTCGCCTGTCTGTCCTGGATGCTCTGTCACCTGTCTGTCCTGGATGCTCTGTCACCTGTCTGTCCTGGATGCTCTGTCACCTGTCTGTCCTGGATGCTCTGTCACCTGTCTGTCCTGGATGATTTGTCACCTGTCTGTCCTGGATGATTTGTAACCTGTCTGTCCTGGATGCTCTGTCGCCTGTCTGTCCTGGATGCTCTGTCACCTGTCTGTCCTGGATGCTCTGTCACCTGTCTGTCCTCGATGCTCTGTTACCTGTCTGTCCTGGATGATTTGTCACCTGTCTGCCCTGGATGCTCTGTCTTCTGTCTGTCCTGGATGATTTGTCACCTGTCTGTCCTGGATGCTCTGTCACCTGTCTGTCCTGGATGCTCTGTCACCTGTCTGTCCTGGATGCTCTGTCACCTGTCTGTCCTCGATGCTCTGTTACCTGTCTGTCCTGGATGCTCTGTTACCTCTCTGTCCTGGATGCTCTGTTACCTGTCTGTGCTGGATGCTCTGTTACCTGACTGTCCTGGATGCTCTGTCACCTGCCTGGCCTGGATGATTTGTCACCTGTCTGTCCTGGATGCTCTGTCGCCTGTCTGTCCTTGATGCTCTGTCACCTGCCTGGCCTGGATGCTCTGTCACCTGCCTGGCCTGGATGATTTGTCACCTGTCTGTCCTGTATGCTCTGTCGCCTGTCTGTCCTGGATGCTCTGTCACCTCCCTCGCCTGGATGCTCTGTCACCTGCCTGTCCTGGATGATTTGTCACCTGTCTGTCCTGGATGCTCTGTCGCCTGTCTGTCCTGGATGCTCTGTTACCTGCCTGGCCTGGATGCTCTGTCACCTGCCTGTCCTGGATGATTTGTCACATGTCTGTCCTGGATGCTCTGTCACCTGTCTGTCCTGGATGCTCTGTCACCTGCCTGTCCTGGATGATTTGTCACCTGTCTGTCCTGGATGATCTGTCGCCTGTCTGTCCTGGATGATTTGTCACCTGTCTGTCCTGGATCATCTGTCACCTGTCTGTCCTGGATGATTTGTCACCTGTCTGTCCTGGATGCTCTGTAACCTGTCTGTCCTGGATGCTCTGTCACCTGTCTGTCCTGGATGATTTGTCACCTGTCTGTCCTGGATGCTCTGTCGCCTGTCTGTCCTGGATGCTCTGTCACCTGCCTGGCCTGGATGATTTGTCACCTGTCTGTCCTGGATGCTCTGTCACCTGCCTGTCCTGGATGATTTTTCACCTGTCTGTCCTGGATGATCTGTCGCCTGTCTGTCCTGGATGATTTGTCACCTGTCTGTCCTGGATCATCTGTCACCTGTCTGTCCTGGATGATTTGTCACCTGTCTGTCCTGTATGCTCTGTAACCTGTCTGTCCTGGATGCTCTGTCACCTGTCTCTCCTGGATGCTCTCTCGCCTGTCTGTCCTGGATGCTCTGTCACCTGCCTGTCCTGGAAGATTTGTCACCTGTCTGTCATGGATCATCTGTCACCTGTCTGTCCTGGATGATTTGTCACCTGTCTGTCCTGGATGCTCTGTCACCTGTCTGTCCTGGATGCTCTGTCACCTGTCTGTCCTGGATGCTCTGTAACCTGTCTGTTCTGGATGCTCTGTCACCTGCCTGTCCTGGATGATTTGTCACCTGTCTGTCCTGGATCATCTGTCACCTGTCTGTCCTGGATGATTTGTCACCTGTCTGTCCTGGATGCTCTGTAACCTGTCTGTCCTGGATGCTCTGTCGCCTGTCTGTCCTGGATGCTCTGTCACCTGCCTGTCCTGTATGATTCGTCACCTGTCTGTCCTGGATCATCTGTCACCTGTCTGTCCTAGATGATTTGTCACTTGTCTGTCCTGGATGCTCTGTCGCCTGTCTGTCCTGGATGATTTGTCACCTGTCTGTCCTGGATGCTCTGTCATCTGTCTGTCCTGGATGCTCTGTCGCCTGTCCGTCCTGGATGCTCTTTCACCTGTCTGTCCTGGATGCTCTGTCACCTGTCTGTCCTGGATGCTCTGTCACCTGTCTTTCCTGGATGCTCTGTCACCTGTCTGTCCTGGATGCTCTGTCACCTGTCTGTCCTGGATGCTCTGTCACCTGTCTGTCCTGGATGCTCTGTCACCTGTCTGTCCTGGATGCTCTGTCACCTCTCTGTCCTGGATGCTCTGTAACCTGTCTGTCCTGGATGCTCTGTCGCCTTCCTGTCCTGGATGCTCTGTCACCTGTCTGTCCTGGATGATTTGTCACCTGTCTGTCCTGGATGCTCTGTAACCTGTCTGTCCTGGATGCTCTGTCGCCTGTCTGTCCTGGATGCTCTGTCACCTGCCTGTCCTGGATGATTTGTCACCTGTCTGTCCTGGATGCTCTGTCACCTGTCTGTCCAGGATGCTCTGTAACCTGTCTGTCCTGGATGCTCTGTCACCTGTCTGTCCTGGATCATCTGTCACCTGTCTGTCCTGGATAATTTGTCACCTGTCTGTCCTGGATGCTCTGTAACCTGTCTCTCCTGGATGCTCTGTAACCTGTCTGTCCTGGATGCTCTGTCACCTGTCTGTCCTGGATGATTTGTCACCTGTCTGTCCTGGATCATCTGTCACCTGTCTGTCCTAGATGATTTGTCACTTGTCTGTCCTGGATGCTATGTCGCCTGTCTGTCCTGGATGCTCTGTAACCTGTCTGTCCTGGATGCTCTGTCACCTGTCTGTCCTGGATCATCTGTCACCTGTCTGTCCTGGATGATTTGTCACCTGTCTGTCCTGGATGATTTGTCACCTGTCTGTCCTGGATGCTCTGTAACCTGTCTGTCCTGGATCATCTGTCACCTGTCTGTCCTGGATGATTTGTCACCTGTCTGTCCTGGATGCTCTGTCACCTGTCTGTCCTGGATGCTCTGTCACTTGTCTGTCCTGGATGCTCTGTCACTTGTCTGTCCTGGATGATTTGTTACCTGTCTGTCCTGGATGCTCTGTCGCCTGTCTGTCCTGGATGCTCTGTCACCTGTCTGTCCTGGATGATTTGTTACCTGTCTGTCCTGGATGCTCTGTCGCCTGTCTGTCCTGGATCATCTGTCACCTGTCTGTCCTGGATGATTTGTCACCTGTCTGTCCTGGATCATCTGTCACCTGTCTGTCCTGGATGCTCTGTAACCTGTCTGTACTGGATGCTCTGTCGCCTGTCTGTCGTGGATCATCTGTCACCTGTCTGTCGTGGATCATCTGTCACCTGTCTGTCCTGGATGATTTGTCACCTGTCTGTCCTGGATGATTTGTCACCTGTCTGTCCTGGATGATTTGTCACCTGTCTGTCCTGGATGCTCTGTAACCTGTCTGTCCTGGATGCTCTGTAACCTGTCTGTCCTGGATCATCTGTCACCTGTCTGTCCTGGATGCTCTGTCACTTGTCTGTCCTGGATGATTTGTCACCTGTCTGTCCTGGATCATCTGTCACCTGTCTGTCCTGGATCATCTGTCACCTGTCTGTCCTGGAAGATTCGTCACCTGTCTGTCCTGGATCATCTGTCACCTGTCTGTCCTGGATGCTCTGTCACCTGTCTGTCCTGGATGCTCTGTCACCTGTCTGTCCTGGATCATCTGTCACCTGTCTGTCCTGGATGATTTGTCACCTGTCTGTCCTGGATGATTTGTCACCTGTCTGTCCTGGATGCTCTGTAACCTGTCTGTCCTGGATCATCTGTCACCTGTCTGTCCTGGATGATTTGTCACCTGTCTGTCCTGGATGCTCTGTCGCCTGTCTGTCCTGGATGCTCTGTAACCTGTCTGTCCTGGATGCTCTGTCACCTGTCTGTCCTGGATCATCTGTCACCTGTCTGTCCTGGATGATTTGTCACCTGTCTGTCCTGGATGATTTGTCACCTGTCTGTCCTGGATCATCTGTCACCTGTCTGTCCTGGATGCTGTGTAACCTGTCTGTCCTGGATGCTCTGTCGCCTGTCTGTCCTGGATCATCTGTCACCTGTCTGTCGTGGATCATCTGTCACCTGTCTGTCCTGGATGATTTGTCACCTGTCTGTCCTGGATGATTTGTCACCTGTCTGTCCTGGATGATTTGTCACCTGTCTGTCCTGGATGCTCTGTAACCTGTCTGTCCTGGATGCTCTGTCGCCTGTCTGTCCTGGATCATCTGTCACCTGTCTGTCCTGGATGCTCTGTCACTTGTCTGTCCTGGATGCTCTGTCGCCTCTCTGTCCTGGATCATCTGTCACCTGTCTGTCCTGGATGCTCTGTCACTTGTCTGTCCTGGATGCTCTGTCACTTGTCTGTCCTGGATCATCTGTCACCTGTCTGTCCTGGATGATTTGTCACCTGTCTGTCCTGGATCATCTGGCACCTGTCTGTCCTGGATGCTCTGTAACCTGTCTGTCCTGGATGCTCTGTCGCCTGTCTGTCCTGGATCATCTGTCACCTGTCTGTCTTGGATCATCTGTCACCTGTCTGTCCTGGATGATTTGTCACCTGTCTGTCCTGGATGATTTGTCACCTGTCTGTCCTGGATGCTCTGTAACCTGTCTGTCCAGGATGCTCTGTAACCTGTCTGTCCTGGATGCTCTGTCGCCTGTCTGTCCTGGATCATCTGTCACCTGTCTGTCCTGGATGCTCTGTAACCTGTCTGTCCTGGATGCTCTGTCGCCTGTCTGTCCTGGATCATCTGTTACCTGTCCGTCGTGGATCATCTGTCACCTGTCTGTCCTGGATGATTTGTCACCTGTCTGTCCTGGATGATTTGTCACCTGTCTGTCCTGGATGCTCTGGTGAGAGAGCATCCAGGACAGACAGGTGACAGAAAAACCAGGACAGACAGGTTACAGAGCATCCTGGACAGACAGGCGACAGAGCATCCAGGACAGACAGATGACAGAGCATCCAGGACAGACAGGTGACAGAGCATCCAGGACGGACAAGTGAGAGAGCATTCAGGACAGACAGGTGACAGAGCATCCAGGACAGACAGGTGACAGAGCATCCAGGACGGACAGGTGACAGAGCATCCAGGACAGACAGGTGACAGAAAAACCAGGACAGAAAGGTGAGAGAGCATCCAGGACAGACAGGTGACAGAAAAACCAGGACAGACGGATGACAGAGCATCCAGGACAGACAGGTAACAGAGCATCCAGGACAGACAGGTGACAAAGCATCCAGGACGGACAGGTGACAGAGCATCCAGGACAGACAGGTGACAGAGCATCCAGGACAGACAGGTGACAGAGCATCCAGGACAGACAGAAGACAGAGCATCCAGGACAGACAGGGGACAGAGCATCCAGGACAGACAGGTGACAAAGCATCCAGGACAGACAGGTGACAGAGCATCCAGGACAGACAGGTGACAGAGCATCCAGGACAGACAGGTGACAGAGCATCCAGGACAGACAGGTGACAGAGCATCCAGGACAGACAGGTGACAGAGCATCCAGGACAGACATGTGACAGAGCATCCAGGACAGACAGGTGACAGAGCATCCAGGACAGACAGGTGACAGAGCATCCAGGACGGACAGGTAACAGAGCATCCAGGACAGACAGGTGATAGAGCATCCAGGACAGACAGGTGACAGAGCATCCAGGACGGACAGGTGACAGAGCATCCAGGACAGACAGTTGACAGAGCATCCAGGACAGACAGGTGACAGAGCATCCAGGACGGACAGGTGACAGAGCATCCAGGACAGACAGGTTACAGAGCATCCAGGTTAGACAGGAGAGAGAGCATCCAGGACAGACAGGTAACAGAGCATCCAGGACAGAAAGGTGATAGAGCATCCAGGACAGACAGGTAACAGAGCATCCAGGACAGACAGGTGACAGAGCATCCAGGACGGACAGGTGACAGAGCATCCAGGACAGACAGGTGACAGAGCATCCAGGACAGACAGGTGACAGAAAAACCAGGACAGAAAGGTGACAGAGCATCCAGGACAGAGAGGTGACAGAAAAACCAGGACAGACAGGTGACAGAGCATCCAGGACAGACAGGTGACAGAGCATCCAGGACAGACAGGTGACAGAGTAACCAGGACAGACAGGTGACAGAGCATCAAGGACAGACAGGTGACAGAGCATCCTGGACAGACAGGTGACAGAGCATCCTGGACAGACAGGTGACAGAGCATCCAGGACAGACAGGTGACAGAAAAACCAGGACAGAAAGGTGACAGAGCATACAGGACAGACAGATGACAGAGCATCCAGGACAGACAGGTAACAGAGCATCCAGGACGGACAGGTGACAGAGCATCCAGGACAGACAGGTGACAGAGCATCCAGGACAGACAGGTGACAGAGTATCCAGGACAGACAGGTGACAGAGCATCCAGGACAGACAGGTGACAGAGCATCCAGGACAGACAGGTGACAGAAAAACCAGGACAGAAAGGTGATAGAGCATCCAGGACAGACAGGTGACAGAAAAACCAGGACAGACGGATGACAGAGCATCCAGGACAGACAGGTGACAGAGCATTCAGGACAGACAGGTGACAGAGCATCCAGGACAGACAGGTAACAGAGCATCCAGGACAGACAGGTGACAGAGCATCCAGGACGGACAAGTGACAGAGCATCCAGGAGAGACACATGACAGAGCATCCAGGACAGACAGGTGACAAAGCATCCAGGACAGACAGGTGACAGAGCATCCAGGACAGACAGGTGATAGGGCATCCAGGACAGACAGTTGACAGAGCATCCAGGACTGACAGGTGACAGAGCATCCAGGACAGACAGGTGACAGAGCATCCAGGACAGACGGATGACAGAGCATCCAGGACAGACAGGTGACAGAGCATCCAGGACAGACAGGTGACAGAAAAACCAGGACAGACGGATGACAGAGCATCCAGGACAGACAGGTGACAGAGCATTCAGGACAGACAGGTGACAGAGCATCCAGGACAGACGGATGACAGAGCATCCAGGACAGAAAGGTGACAGAGCATCCAGGACAGACAGGTGATAGAAAAACCAGGACAGACGGATGACAGAGCATCCAGGACAGACAGGTGACAGAGCATTCAGGACAGACAGGTGACAGAGCATCCAGGACAGACAGGTAACAGAGCATCCAGGACAGACAGGTGACAGAGCATCCAGGACGGCCAGGTGACAGAGCATCCAGGACAGACAGGTGACAGGGCATCCAGGACAGACAGGTGACAGAGCATCCAGGACAGACAGGTGACAGAGCACCCAGGACAGACAGGTGACAGAGCATCCAGGACGGCCAGGTGACAGAGCATCCAGGACAGACAGATGACAGAGCATCGAGGACAGACAGGTGACAGGGCATCGAGGACAGACAGGTGACAGAGCATCCAGGACAGACAGGTGACAGAGCACCCAGGACAGACAGGTGACAGAACATCCAGGACAGACAGGTTACAGAGCATCCTGGACAGACAGGTGACAGAGCATCCTGGACAGACAGGTGACAGAGCATCCAGGACAGACAGGTGACAGAAAAACCAGGACAGAAAGGTGACAGAGCATTCAGGACAGACAGGTGACAGAGCATCCAGGACAGACAGGTGACAGAGTATCCAGGACAGACAGGTGACAGAGCATCCAGGACAGACAGGTGACAGAGCATCCAGGACAGACAGGTGACAGAAAAACCAGGACAGAAAGGTGATAGAGCATCCAGGACAGACAGGTGACAGAAAAACCAGGACAGACGGATGACAGAGCATCCAGGACAGACAGGTGACAGAGCATTCAGGACAGACAGGTGACAGAGCATCCAGGACAGACAGGTAACAGAGCATCCAGGACAGACAGGTGACAGAGCATCCAGGACGGACAAGTGACAGAGCATCCAGGAGAGACACATGACAGAGCATCCAGGACAGACAGGTGACAAAGCATCCAGGACAGACAGGTGACAGAGCATCCAGGACAGACAGGTGATAGGGCATCCAGGACAGACAGTTGACAGAGCATCCAGGACTGACAGGTGACAGAGCATCCAGGACAGACAGGTGACAGAGCATCCAGGACAGACGGATGACAGAGCATCCAGGACAGACAGGTGACAGAGCATCCAGGACAGACAGGTGACAGAAAAACCAGGACAGACGGATGACAGAGCATCCAGGACAGACAGGTGACAGAGCATTCAGGACAGACAGGTGACAGAGCATCCAGGACAGACGGATGACAGAGCATCCAGGACAGAAAGGTGACAGAGCATCCAGGACAGACAGGTGATAGAAAAACCAGGACAGACGGATGACAGAGCATCCAGGACAGACAGGTGACAGAGCATTCAGGACAGACAGGTGACAGAGCATCCAGGACAGACAGGTAACAGAGCATCCAGGACAGACAGGTGACAGAGCATCCAGGACGGCCAGGTGACAGAGCATCCAGGACAGACAGATGACAGAGCATCGAGGACAGACAGGTGACAGGGCATCCAGGACAGACAGGTGACAGAGCATCCAGGACAGACAGGTGACAGAGCACCCAGGACAGACAGGTGACAGAGCATCCAGGACGGCCAGGTGACAGAGCATCCAGGACAGACAGATGACAGAGCATCGAGGACAGACAGGTGACAGGGCATCGAGGACAGACAGGTGACAGAGCATCCAGGACAGACAGGTGACAGAGCACCCAGGACAGACAGGTGACAGAACATCCAGGACAGACAGGTTACAGAGCATCCTGGACAGACAGGTGACAGAGCATCCTGGACAGACAGGTGACAGAGCATCCAGGACAGACAGGTGACAGAAAAACCAGGACAGAAAGGTGACAGAGCATTCAGGACAGACAGGTGACAGAGCATCCAGGACAGACAGGTGACAGAGCATCCAGGACAGACAGGTGACAGAGCATCCAGGACAGACAGGTGACAGAGCATCCAGGACAGACAGGTTACAGAGCATCCAGGACAGACAGGTGACAGAGCATCCTGGACAGACAGGTGACAGAGCATCCAGGAGAGGCAGGTGACAGAGCATCCAGGACAGGCAGGTGCCACAGCATTTAGGGCAGATAGGTGACACAATATTGAGGACAGACAAGTTTCTGTAAGTCAAATGTAGCATCAATATTATAAATATTTATGAATTTCATATTTAAATCTGTTTTATTCAGAAATCTGAAATTTCGGGAATTGTGCTTTTTTTAATACTTGAGTATTTAAAAAAACATTTTCTTCCAAGATAACTATAATATATGATAAATGTTGAACTGTTTCATGTGTTACGCCAACTTTATCCGGTAGAACACACTCGTTAATAAACGTCAACATGTGGTGAAACTGTAACTCTGATATATTTCACCAGGTGGCGTTACCAAATGAGACAACTTTATATTGTCTGTTACCAAATAAACCTTTTTCAACACTTTAATATTTTGATTGTAGATATTTTGTTTGATTTTTCGTGTACATTTTTCCCCCTTAAAAATCTATTACATACCGGCTTCCGTGGCTCAGGGGTAGAGCCAGGAGATCGTGAGTTCGAATCTCAGCCGAGGCGGTGAGATTTTTCACGGTCGGCCCCCACCAAGGGTGAGCGCTCTGCAGGCTTAATTCGAGACTTTGCCCAGCAGTCGTGTTTCACACACAAAAGGGTGCGTCTTTCGGAGGTTCCTCTGATTTATAAAATAATTGTTTTGCAAAACATGTAAAAGCACAGCTTATTAATACGAAAGTTTGATATTCAATTTTCTTGAAAGAAATGTCAGAGTGAATGCGGATCAAAATTGTTATCTTCTACTAGAAATCAAAATAACATTTTTAAGGGGGTGGGGTGGGGTCAAAAACTTCCAAGTATCCGGAGTTAACTAAAAGTTAACTGACGGACTCTGCAAATACCCTTATACGATCCATCTCAGACGGGTGCATAACCAGTTCTCCGTGTTGAAATGACAAAGAAAAGGCAATATGAGTGGACCAAATCAAGCGGAGGACCAAACCAAAAACCCAGGCGACTTGACGTGACGTAATGACTGGAAACAGGACTTATATGGTTATAAGCATTAGCTTGGAGCGGTTACCCATACGTTAAACGCTTATAAAATTATGCTGACGCGGTCTTCATGCTTGTACTTTGCATCTTCAAAGACGTTTTGTCATATTTGAAAACAACTTAGGGCCTACAAGAATGCTGTCACTAGACATAAACCAGACAACAGTTAGCTGTTTTATTATACTCTCTAACAACACCTATCATGTGCCAGAAAAATTCCGTTCCGTTTAACTCAGCATATTGGTTAAAAGCTCCTGCATGATTTTTTTTTTTTTTTTAATTTCTGACCGCATGAATACAAGCATGGGTCGCTCGGGTTACTGAACAATAGCCATAGCCAATCGGCTGAATACCATGGTATCAATGCAAAATAATGGATGCCCGTTGCAGTACATTCACTTTATGGCTTGTATCACGACTCGAGTTAGGCTTACCAGTCTATTAGAAATGCCCATTGAGTCATATATTCACGGCAAGGATTCGGGTGCCTGTAGATTCGTAATGTGCTTGCGTGCTGTGCAAGTATGTCACAAAAAAGTAGAATTAAGCAATGTTGTGTAGTAAGTGGTATTGACACACGCATGATGCAGAACCAGATGTTTTGGCCAAGGAATACGCTCTGTGAAAGCTCAAAAATATTTATACACACAAATATTATCACAGGGCATATTATCACAAGTTTTTTCAGCTTAAGTCTAAATAAATTTATCAATATTTATGTATTGCACTCCTAAAACTACGTTCCACATCAAGTGGTCGACTTTCATTCCTCCAAGCCAAATTAATCGAAATGAAATGTATAACAGGAATGAAATGCGACTTCTTAGTTCTGAAACATGTATTGGCTATTTTGTTACTAAAAATCCTAAAATACATAATTAATAAATAGTTGACATCTTTACGTCTCGTGTTTTATATTGACGCATTCAAATCTTTCTTTAACTTCATTCTATGCCTAATAAAAGTAAATAAAAAATATTTTTTATTGGGTCTATAAGAATTTAGTAAACATTTAATACTAGTATTCAAAGCAAATGTCTATATCGTTGTGCGGCTTCGTTTTCCTGAGGTTTATCCTTTTATATATTGCAGTTATTTTTCGATAGGCGTCAGATTTATTGCTCCTAGCTTTGTAACTGGCAAGTAATTGCGTCCAACGATCCTACGGTCTCTGCATTCCCTGGCAAGAAAACAAATCCGTCCGATGGGATAATGTTTTAAAAATACTTTACAATTTGCTCGAAAAGTGTTAGACATCTGCCTCAGAACAGGTAATAATTCCGAGATCATGAACAGGAATTGCATGTCATGCAACCAATTCATCTGTCTGTTGTTTCAGACACACCATCTCTCATATGTCCACCTTCACTTATTCCCAGAGACATCTTATACATGATCCACATATATATATATATTATTTTTTTTATAGAATTAACCGCCTCAATGTTTAATGCTGTCTTTATCAAGTACTAGAACACACTGCACAATGCCATTCCGGGTTCGGATTAAGTAGCATATGATAATCCTTACGTTAACAAGGCTGTGTACACCTCATCTGCGATTCATGGTTGTGTAACACCGAGGCCCCCCCCAAAAAGGAGCTCTTGTTTGTGAGTGAAACACGATGGTTGGTTACATTCTCCTATTGAGTATCTGTCTTGTTTTTGGTATCGTAAGCTTTGCTTCTGATCTCGGTTTAGGTTTGCATCTTAGTCTCGGTCTCGGATGTCTTGGTCTCGGTCTTGGTTTCTGTCTTGTTTTTGGTCTCGGATGTTTTGGTATTGGTGTCGGTCTTGGTCTCGGTCTTGATTTTGGTCTTGGATGTTTTGGTTGTGGTGTCGGTCTTGGTCTCGGTCTTGTTTTTGGACTCAGATGTTTTGGTATTGGTATCAGTCTTGATCTCGGTCTTGTTTTTGGTCTCGGGTGTTTTGGTAGTGGTCTCGGTTTGGTTTTTGGTCTTGGATGTTTTGGTTAGGTCTCGATCTTGTTTTTGTTTTCTGACGTTTTGGTATCAGTCTGGGTCTTGGTCTCAGTCTTGATTCTGGTCTCGGTTGTTTTGGTAGTGGTGTTGGTCTTGGTCTCTGTCTTGTTTTTGGTCTCGGATGTTTTAGTAGTGGTCTCGGTTTTGTTTTTGGTCTCCGATTTTTTGGTCAGGTCTTGGTCTTGCTTTTGTTCCAGGATGTTTTGGTCTAGGTCTTGGTCTCTGTCTTGTTTTTAGTCTCAGATGTTTTGGTAGTGGTCTGGGTATTGGTCTCTTTCTTGTTTTTGGTGTCGGATGTTTTGGTATTGGTATCGGTCTTGGCCTCTGTTTTGTTTTTGGTCTTGGATGTTGTGGTCAGGGTATTGGTCTCGGTCTTGTTTTTTGGTCTCAGATGTGTTGGTAATGGTTTCAGTCTTTGTCTCGGTCTTGTTTTTGGTCTCGGATGTTTAGGTAGTAGTCTCGGTTTTGCTTTTGGCCTGCGATGTTTTGGTATTGGTCTCAGTCTTGGCCTCGGTCTTGTTGTGGGTCTCGGATATTTTGATATTGGTTTCCGTCTTCTTTTTGGTCTCGGATGTGTTGGTAGTGGTTTCGGTCTTGATTTCGGACTTGTTTTTGATCTCAGATCTTTTGGGAGTGGTTAGGTCTTGTTTTTGGTCTCGAATGTTTTGATATTGGTTTCGGTCTTGGTTTCGGTCTTGTTTTTGGTCTCGGATGTTTTGGTATTGGTCTCGGTCTTGGTCGCGGTCTTGTTTTTGGTCACTGACGTGTTTGTAGTGGTTCCGGTCTTGGACTCGGTCTTGTTATTGGTCTCAGATGTTTTGGTATTGGTGTCGGTCTTGGTCTCGGTCTTGTTTTTTTTCTCCGATGTTTTGGTAGTGGTTTCGGTCTTGGTCTCGGTCTTGATTTTGGTCTCGGATGTTTTGGTAGTGGTTTCGGTCTTGGTCTCGTTGTTGTTTTTGGTCTCGGATGTTTTGGTAGTGGTTTCGGTCTTGGTCTCGGTGTTGTTTTTGGTCTCGGATATGTTGGTAGTGGTTTCGGTCTTGGTCTCGGACTTGTTTTTGGTCTCGAATGTTTTAGTAGTGGTCTCGGTTTTGTTTTTGGTCTCCGATGTTTTGGTCAGGTCTCGGTCTTGTTTTTGTTTTCGGATGTTTTGGTATCGGCCTGGGTCTTGGTCTCGGTCTAGCTTTTGGTCTCGGATTTTTTGTATTCGTTTCGGTCTTGGTCTTGGTCTTGTTTTTGGTCTAGGATGTTTTGGTCTCGGTCTTGGTCTCTGTCTTGTTTTTAGTCTCAGATGTTTTGTTAGTGGTCTGGGTATTGGTCTCGGTCTTGTTTTTGGTCTCGGATGTTTTGGTATTGGTCTCGGTCTTGGCCTCCGTCTTGTTTTGGGTCTTGGATGTTGTGGTCTTGGTATTGGTCTTGGTCTTGTTTTTGGTCTCAGATGGTTTGGTATTGGTCTCGGTCTTGGCCTCGGTCTTGTTATGGGTCTCGGATGTTTTGGTAGTGGTTTCGGGCTTAGTCTCGGTCTTGTTTTTGGCCTCAGATGTTTTGGTATTTGTCTCGGTCTTGTTTTTGGTCTCGGATGTTTTGATATTAGTCTCGGTCTTGGTCTCGGTCTTGGTCTTGAATGTTTTGGCCTCGGTCTTCGACTCGGTCTTACTTTTAGACTCGGATGTTTTGGTATTGGTCTCGGTCTTGGTCTCGGTCTTGTTTTTGGTCTCGGATGTTTTGGTATCGGTCTCGGTCTTTGTCTCGGTCTTGGTTTTGGTTTCACTGAAATAACCAGACCTCTTATTATGAAAGTATTTTCTACCTGGTTCCTTGCTTATTTAAACAAGCTGTCAAGGTTAACCTTCCAAAACACCTGCATGTATGTTAGTCTAGTTCGAAGGTATTTCTTGAAATGTTTATATATAAATATATATATATACATATATATATATAAATATATATATATATATATATATATATATATATATATATATTTGACGTCATATCACAGGACTGTGATAATATCTAACATACAGGGAAACCCCGGTCTGCCGACATCCCTCTGGGACGGACAAACAGTAGAACCGGCAGTCTTGACAACCAAACATTTTTTATACTATTTAAAGAATCCCTCTGAGGCGTACAGCCCGATATTTTACAATTAAAATACCAAAAAAAAAGCTACACCAACGGGGGTGTCTCACGCTATTTGTTAATTGGCCAAGAAATATATATATATATATATATATATATATATATATATATATTTATATACATACTGTATGCTTGTCTAAATTCATTAAAGGCCCCATTTCGCGTGTTAACGATCCCCCAGAACGATACATAACATTCCGATGATTTTAACACTTTCTCCTCGCACAAAACAATGTATACAGGGCGTTCTCGTGTTATGTCGTTCACGAAAAAGGTTAGACTTTTCCCAAAAACGCAGTGTTGTCTTTTTCTTAAATTACAGTAAAAACGTACAACCCATAATCCAAAGTATGAACACCAAGAAATACAAACAAATATGGTATTCGATGTGTGTGTGACGTAGTGTTACGTGTATGTGTGTAACACATTGTAACTCTCTCTGTCTGTCTGTCTCTCTCTGTCTCTCTCTCTCTCTGTCTCTCTCTCTCTCTCTCTCTCTCTCTCTCTCTTCTGCCGCAGGAAGATCATGTGACACCATCCTCAGCCTATCACGCTATCCCTGCCGGTGAACTCATGATCAACATTTCAGTGGGTTTAACATTTAAACTTGGTGTTAACTCCAGACGGACGATAACTTGTCGTTCCAGCAGGTGCTCAGCGGACTTAGAATTGACACAAAAAGTCTATTACAATGAGACGGGGTGGGCCCATGTAAAAGTCGTCTGTGTTTCAGACGTTGTTTCATTTAATGGTGATAGCAGCTGTCACTCTGAAGTTCCCGTCATTGGTCGGGATGTCGTGCCCGCACAGATTCTAGTCCTTGGTAAGATGTATGTGTCATCCTCCAACAATCCATCCCAATTTGTGATAAAATAAGTTGCTTACTCAACATCTTTCGTGTCAATAGACCTTTTATATTTAACTAGAGACACCTATCGGCGATATCTGATATGTATTCTTCGGGGTTATTAACCTACACGTCTACGGGAGTCCAAGGCGGAACCTTTTTTTTTGGGTGGGGGGGGGGCACCGGGGGGGGGGGGGCATTAACGAAACAGGGTTCACCTTGAAAAGCTATGTTTTGAACGTAAATATATCTGACAATCCATGCTACGTACGTAATAAAAATAATAATGTTAATTAACATATTTGTGGTCATATAACAGTAATACATAGCATCTTTGCTATAATATATAGTTGCATTCTGCCTCCTGTTTATTAATATTAAGTAACTGAATACTTGATTATCATCGACCCGGACCCTGCTCAAATACGCCTAATGCGCATGTTTGAGATATAAGGTTATGTTGCACAAGACATAGTCGCATCTAACTTGAACCTCTAAAAACAAAACTTTATTAATGCCCAGCTCACTTAATTATTACCGTTGTGCGGCATGGATATTGTTTAAATCCAGATCTATGCATATATATGTGAAACAACATGACAGGTTAAGAATTTTCATTCGAATATAATAAACAAAGGTCCACACTGTACATATAAGTGTAAATAAAGTGTTGTCTCAATTCAAAAATCACATAAGGATGAGCGATATTATGGGTTATGCAATGTTGTTTATCGCCTGCCCTCTAGAGGGCAGCAGTGTTCACAAACATAATGTGCCATCCTTTCGAGTTGGCACACAGAACCATGACACAACGGACGTGTTAACAACTCTTTCATGAAACTATTAGTCTTTGATGTGGTCATTAGTCTTTGAAATTATTGTTTCTTTTTTTTTTTACTTTTACAATCAAAGAAAACAGCATCGAAATACAGAGGCTTAAATTTCAAGATCTATTTTCATCAATGACTTCTCTCTTTGCTTCATTATCAGTTTTTACTTAGCATTAGCAATCTTAAGGATACACCACTTCCGGTCATTTCCGGTTGACAGGCAATCTCCCCCTAACCTGCTGAACCCAGAACTTGTTTAAATCTATCAAAAGACGTATTTATAACGTAGAAGTACAGGGTAAAGTTTTTTATGAATTTGTTTAAGTTTTTTTTATAATAAGAAATAACGAAAATGTGACGTCAGCATTTTCAATTCAGCCATGTAAACTCATTTCATGTTTTGCAGAACTCTATATTCTCCTTCCAAAACTATCAGAGACAGTTAAAAGTTAGATCAGTGCGAATATCCAATATTGGAGAATGGGGTTACAAGAGGTCTAGTTATTATTATTATTATTATTATTATTATTATTATTATTATTATTATTATTATTATCATATTTTCCATAATGAGACAGGACAGTTTCTTTGTTCCAGCCGAGGGAATTTACTGATTTACTTATTCTGTTTTTCTAGGGCTGACCTAGCTGACCGTGACAATCATTGGTCTGTTCTGTGTACAACACACAAAAGTTTGCTTAGGTTTCTGACGGAGGTATGCATGTGGTCTCAGACTACATATCTACCATTGTTTATACTGTCGGCTTTCTGCTTTCCCATATGTTCATCATATTTACTATGTTCTCAAAGGGCATAGTGGTTCAAAGTTAAAACATCATACATACATACATATATTCACACATACATACACCCTTACAAACATAAACACATATATAAATATATATATATATATATATATATATATATATATATATATATATACACTGAAATCTCGCTAACACGAACAACTTCCGGGACCAGTCAAACTGGTCGTGTTGGCAAGGTGATCGTATTAGCGGGAGGTTTTTATGATTTTGATTTACTTTAGCCCAAGACCAAAACAAATGGTCGTCTTAGCGGCGGGCGTCGTGATAGCGGGGTCGTTGTAGGGCGAGATTTTACTGTACTTAATATCAAGGATATGTCATCTTGCACCCACCCTCCTTTTCTTAATCCCAGACAGGTTCCCGTACATATCCGGATCAGTATAAGAAAGCCGTGGGAGACCACATGTAAACCGCCGCCAAGAACCTGATCAGACTGTAACGTGTGCTACGTAAATGCAGGAAATATATGAATACAAGGAAAGGGATGATGCGGCCCATATTACTTGTGAAGGACCCTACGCCGGAATAATGAAATCGTGCCATGTCGCAATGGTTAAGAATCCTTTAAAAAACATTGTTTTGGTGTAAATTAGATCTTAATATTCTGTTCTTTAGATGTTATCCTTACCCTTAAAATATGTTATATGAGTCTGTTCATATTTTTTAGTAAAGTTGGTAATCCAAGCAAACAACTGACTGTAAACGTAATGCCTCGCCCCATACGTTAAAAGTACCAACACCATGTGCCAGCTCAGTTCATAGTTCTTAACGTGGTCTCAAGATGGCAGTGCTGTCTGGCTTGCTGCTGGCTCACAGAGAGATTAAGTATACACAATTTCATCAAAATTATTCCTTCTTATGTTATGACACATTTAAGATGTATATGGTATACATTTTTTTTTTATATCTTTTACATTCATCCAATGAAACTAAATATGATGCAGCTTATCATATCGACTTACTGACCAATATCTATGAACACTACAAGGAAATGAATGTAACATTTAAAAAATCTGTTCTTGGGATACATATGCTCAAGGGCTAACCTTTAACATGGGTTTTTGTAACATCGGAATTTATTTCTCTTCAGCCTGAAGTACAGGGTTAAACTTAATCAGGTGATCATATGTATTTGTTAATACCTTATTCGTTTGTACATTCTGAGTTGAGACGATATTCTTTGATACGTTATTCTTCCATACAGTATTTTTTAACGGCTTTCTTTCATACAGAATTGGTTAATATGGAATTCGTTCAAACAGGATTCGTTCATATAGTATTCTCGTATACATCTATATGGGGTCCGTCAACACAGTATTCCTTCACACGATATTCGTTCATACGGTACTCATTCATAAAGTACTCGTTCACACATCAGCCGTTCATACGGAACTCATTCTGCATGAACGGTAAGTATACACGATTTTATCAAAACCATTATGGTCATTTGGTACTCATCCATAAGGTAACCCGCAGTATGGTACTCGCTAATAAGGCACTCTCCATATGGTACTCATCCATACGGTACTCCTTCTTACGATACTCGTTCATTCGGTAATCGTTCATATGGGAACTCGATCATGTGATACTCGTTTATATGGAACTCGTTAATACAGGACTCGTTCATACAGTACTCTCTTTTTTTGTGTGTGGAGGTAACCACCTCCATTTTTTTAATGCTTAATTAACTACATATATGTACTTCTGCAGAATTCCATTTCGGTTTCGGACTAAGTGACAGGGCAGTATCACACCCTTCCTCTCATTTAATATCCTGGCGTTAACCAGGCCCGGTGACTACTGCACCTGCGGGCCCTGGGTGTGTAATCGTCCCCATTACTGGGTCATACCACCGATGAGCCCCCGAAAGGCGCACTCGTCAGTGAGTGAAACGCGGCCGTTCGGCACGGCCTTCCCATAAAGCCTGCAAGCGCTCACCCTGGATGGGGGCCGACCGTGAAAAATCTCACCGCCTCGGCTGAGATTCGAACTCACGATCTCCCGGCTTTGAGTCCTGTGCTCTAGCCCTGAGCGACAGAAGCCGGTGTTCATACAGAACTCGTTCATACAGAACTCGTTCATACGGTACTCGTTCATACGATACTCGTTCATTTGGTACTCGTTCATATGGGACTCATTCAGGTGGTACTCGTTAATACAGTACTCGTTCATACAGTACTCATTCATACAGTATTCGTTCATACTGTATTCGTTCATAGGGGACTCATACAGTACTGATTTATGTGGTATTCGTTTATACGGTACGCGTTCATACGATACTCGTTCATTCAGTACTCGTTCATAAGGTTATATCGTTAATATACTGTTGCACTGTCATAGCATATAACCTTTAATTTTTACTCGGGTATTATGTCTTGCGTGCACTTTTCATATTTATATTTCATATTTCAGGGATAATTTTTAAGCTCAGATTAATCTAATGTAAAAACATGCCTAACATTTGTGATAAAAAACACCTACCGAATAAATCATGAATTTACTTGACAAATTCCTCGTGCTGAAGTGTTTTAGTTGATATGATTCTCGCCAGATGGCAATAGATGTTGAGGGCCTCTTATGTCCCAAATTACAAACATTTACAAAATAGTACATAATTTGTCATTATCATGTGGGACACTGTGAGACATAAGTATTTTGACTCTGGTTCGTGCCCTTTCATTAAATTCAGACAAAACGGATACATGCATCTTCTTAGCAAATGCTGTGTGCATTTTAACTCTATTTCACACACATACCAATCTTGGTAAAAGCCTATAACTTGGTAAATTGGGGGGGGGGGGGGGGGGGGGGTCATCTCCATTTTTTAACACTTTTAAAATTAGTCATGAAACTGCATTCAAGTGGTTTTCATTGGATTCTTTAATCATTCGATTAAAGTAAAATAATGGGATTAATTTTAAAAAGGCAACTATTCATTTTTTACCAAAGCTTATATTTAGCATGTTTTTTTTGTTTTTTTTTTAATATGAAATGGGTTCTTGCCAAAGTTTTTGATATAATGGCTTCTTTCTATTTAAACACATGCAGGTGGACTATATGAGACTCTTGGCCTTGTTTTTCAGTTCTCCTTCATCATTCACATGTCATCAGACCTCCTGTCATCATGCAAAGTTTGTAAAAAATCACCTCAAGGTTAAAATAAGATTTTAGTGGGATTTTGTTTATTTCAAGTTTGTACCAGTCATCACCAGTTATATGATAACTAGCTGATAAACCCGGTATACCGGGCTTTTTACCGCGGTTTGGGAGATAAATTTACTGAGATATTGAATGTTGGCTCATTTTTTTATTATAAAAGTTAAAAGAAAATATAGATTTTTAGTGGGATACTCTCGGAATACGATATGTACAAATAATTTTTTACTGTTATTTTGTGGCGCTGTGCTCGTGGCAAAAATCATATCCCGGTATCTTTACCTTAAAGACCTGGTCAGTGATGGTTTACATTGCGAACCGGAATGAGACCCGGAGGCATACAGTGTTACGTTGATATTTGACCGGTTTCTATCGTTGGACGTATAAAGAATAGGTTGATGTGAGGAACACAAATGCACGTTGCAAGGAAACTGTTCCTGAAGAAGGAAACAGAAATATGTATACATCGTAAGTAGCAGAAGCGGACCCAGCGAGACTCCATGCAGTGGGTCCGTATCCCATTTTCAGACCGCCGACACCACCCAAGCCCTGTTCCTGAAATTGGGACCTTGAATTAGGTTTTGTCATTTTTCCTCCTGGGTTGAACTCTCCATTTCATAAAGCGAGAAACATGTGTTTTTTCTTTTACTGACCACGCACGAGAGTCAAATCCCTCATTGAAAGCAAGCGTTATTCATATGAACAATAGTCCTTAGTGTTAGAGGTTAAGTGACCACGATGCACGCATTCCGGTGATTGTCGAAGGCAGTTCGGCTGTGCTCGGTAAAAAAACGGAATAATCACTCAAAATTACATATATATTAAAGATTATTTATTTTCATATCGCCTATGTCACTGCGGGGATAATAACCTTTAAAATGATGTATGGCACAATATTGTACACAACGCGGTTTTAGAGAACACTGCGAACAAACGTGAACTGAATTCCTTTTATAAGTATTAGATGTAATGAGATTTGGAATACGTTTGCTTGACCTAGAAAACCAGCCAGTCTGTTCTATAGCGCCATCTATGGGTACTAACAAAATCTAAAATGAACATGGTTTGGTCACCCGTGGGATGGGGGGGGGGGGGGAGGAGAGGGGGTGGTTTCCTCGAAAATAATCAGCCGATATGGTATGATCGAACAAAGAGGAAGATTTATGTAAATAATGTTTATACATAAACCCTACGCATAGAAAGAAGCCAGTGAATCGGTATTGTTTAATAGCAATGCATAGGACTCGAAACTGATCCACTTATTATAAGAGATTTAGATTTGTACTTGGACACGGGCCGAGTCCATCTCGAGTCCGAGGGAAAAAGACGCATAAACTAGGACGTTCAGACGGTGGGGGGGGGGGGGGCACTCATATAAGTATAAAAAACTGACAGAATATTAAAGAAATCAAGCATATAAAGCTTTATCCCTGTATCGGTAGTTATAGTTGTAGTTTATTAGATTATTTAAATCTCCCATACATATAATACAATACTCGACATCGGTTTACAAAATCAAGAATACATACGTAAAATAAACATTAAAACACTGATAAATTATCACTTTACATGTAAGATTTAGAACATTTCTGTCTAATTGTCATTGATTTTTAGTTTATGTTAGAGCATCCACTCCCTTACTGCACCAACACAGGATATCATTTCCCCAAAAGCTTTTATTTCATCATCACCTTTAGGCTTAAATGATAAATATCACTGATTGTTATCTGCAAAACCACCAACATCCGAAAGGTACATTGAAATAAGGTCATATAGGAAAGATAAATATGACAAAAACAACACTGTCAAATCATCTATAATTAACAAACAACGATGTATTCAAACCTCAAACCGAAAAAACATATGCCAACTAACACAGAAATAATCACGATAAACTCGAATATCCAATATAAAGAGTTTAAAATCAAGATTTTTGTTTGAAGTGGACTCATTTGAATAATGTAGTCGTTCCACATAGTCCAATAGACTTCGGAGGTAATATTTGTCTCAATGAATTATCTTATGACTGAGACTTCTCATTCTGAGCTCATTCTGTTCGTTAAAAGTTTATTTCTTTAGGATTGCGAAAATAGAATTTCCCCTGGATGAATTTAAAAAAAAAACGAAACACAAAGCATTCTTCTTTTGTCTATTACCTGGATATTAATGGAGAGGGACATTTCTATCTATATTGCTAATCCAGCAACGTCCCTATATATTAAATTTATATCATTATAATACGTGCCATATCTTCAGACTATGCTTCGGTCCTACAAGAAGCTACTGGGAATTGTCACCATTAATTAAAAGAGGGGAAGGGGCTGCATGCGACCCTAACCGTGCTGCCACCTGGCCAGTAAAGTGTTAACAAAAATGTAACAATATTATTTCAGCCTGTATGTGAATTCTATAGAAACCAGGCAATAGATCCACCATCATCATCATCATCATCATCATCTTCTTCTTCTTCTTCTTCTTTATCCAGGAAAACCAAAACATATCGTATCGCGTCTACATGTTTTAATTTTAAAATATCTTTTACCAAACCTATAAGCAGCTACTGGATGAGAATTAACTGGGTTTGTTAATTAAGGTAACATTCCGTATATGGAATCATTATATTCTCTTGGAGTGATTGTATATACTGTGGTTTGCTTCATATTCGCGAAGTCTCGCTATTTCTGCATTTTGAATGTTTCGCGATGGTTTAATTTTCGCGATCGGGCCAGAACCTATGACGTGTAAGTATCTTAGTATTTGTGTTTATATTAAACAAAAAGTAAACCCCGCACTATCACATTTATTTCTGTTACATTCATTATATGATGACTTGTTTCACAGTCTATATATATCTGGTGATTACCGCGTGTTTTGACAATAGGCCTGATTAATGTGTATTTGCTATTGGTTGTTTCACATAAGGTTGCTGATTATGCGAATATACGTATGCGAATGCAGCACGATTTGATCGGTCACTGTAGCAAATGAATTAAACAAGTGATCCATGGGTCATGACGCTACGCGGACTTGTATATGCTTTGTGGTATGCAAGGAGATTTACCAAAGACCCACCAGGATATAATGAAAAAGAGTTTCTACGTCAAGCATTTATGATTTGTGTCTTGATAAAAACTGACCAGCCGTGATTTCTGAGTACAAAATACAATAAAGAATAGCGTAAAATAAAGAAAATGTAGATGGCACCACCAGCCTTCCACAGCTGAAAGGGCTATCTATGATAAATGAGCCCGCAAATTTTCAGAAAGATCCATTCAATTATTTCTAAGATATTTTACCTAAAGTATTAATTTCATACATCAACAGCTGAAAAAGGTTATAATTTTGCAATTGGGCCCAGACGGTTCTGAAGAACTAGCTGGGCCGTTGACTTCATTTTTGGCATGGTAACAATGTTATAAGTGCAGTTCTGCATTCCTGTAATTCCTAGGCATTTCGCTGAATCCTGCTCTACCCAACTGTGTTCATTAAGAGTATAGTCGTACATGAGTTTTTTTTTTCTTTTCAGTGATTCTGAGAACATTGCATTTCTTAGGGTTATCATCTGGGTTGAAGATACAGGCATGTAGACGATGGTGTTATCAGATGATGATTTCAGCCCATCAGGGAGGTCATTAATGTAGAGCAGAAACAAGACTGGACTGACTACCGATCCCTTGGGTACAGCACTTGTTACTACTCCAAAGAATGATGTTTCTCCACTACATACCACCCGCTGTACTCTGGCTGATAGGAAACTTTCTGTCCATTTACTGATGGGTCCATGTACACCATATCTTTCCAGTTTTTGTTTTAACTTATTGTAAGCTAGGCACCTTGTCAAAAGCCTTTGCATGGTCCATTAATTATTACATTTGTTTGCTCGTTGTTTTATAAGATTATTGAATATGTCTTGAGCAAATGTAAGTAACTGTGTTCCTGTAGTTCGTTTAGTTCTGAATCCATGTTGGAGGTTGTACAGTATATTATTAGATTCCAAGTAGTTTATTATATATATAAGTAGTTTATTAAATGTTTGGTGATGATGTGTTCCATCAGTTGACGCACAATGTTTCAGTTTCCGTGTGGAGTGGAACATATTTGTTTTGCAGCCCAGAACACTAACACAACTCTGATTTTCTAAGTGCTAAAAACGGCACAGCCTTGCAACATGAGAGCCATTTTGGTAGTTCTTTAAATTTATAAGTCATAAATTTACACATAAAACCTGCCTAAAACCTGTTTTAGGCGGGGCGGTTTTAACCAGCTTTTACCCCAGGGTAAAACCTTCCAGCCTAAAACTTGCAAACCCTGGCGAAGAATATAGGTCACATTGACCTAATTTAAGGTTTCCTAGGAGATTTTACATGGACCTCCTTGGGTTCTCACTTAGAATTATCTAGGTCCATGCAGCGTTTACGATTTGTGCCCTGTTAACGGACGGACGGACAGACGGGCGACGGACAACGAGTGATTGCTATAGCTCAGGTGACTTTCAGTCACCTGAGCTAAAAATATACGCATGTTATTGGACGGGGAAATTTCAAACCTTGACGTCACGGATAGGGCATTCCTCTCGCAGATGACATCTCTGCTCCTGCCGCGCTTTACGGCATCCCTAGTTGTTGTATACCTACCGTATACACACACGTATTATTAATGGACTCGCAGGGGTCCGTTTTCTAGTTACATACGCATACTTAATGCATACGCATACACACTGCATACGCATATATGGAATGCTAGCTTTATGCGTATATGTAACTATGTAAAATGCTTCGAGGTCACTCATGTGCACAAGCTTAAATTATTTCTCTGCATATCATGTTCAGTGACGTGCCAATCTAAAATGGAAGTTGAGTAAATTTATATATCCTGGAAACTTTGTCATAGTGTCTGTTGACTTACGTGTTGAGCAAGTGAATGGTGGGCCAAACTTTGAAATTTGTTTCAGGGGAGCTGCTATGAGGCATGACAATTCAATTCACCATGTGTCGTGCAGTCGAAATAGTTTTTAAAACTGATACCAGATGGCGCTGCCCTCCCTCCTCCTTATGGTCCACTGTCGTATTTTCGATGGCGCACTGTATATTGTGTTGCATGTCATAGTATATATATATATATATATATATATATATATATATATATATATATATATATATATATATAATAAATATGCGTGTGTGTATGTGTGTGTTCATGTCTTTTATCTGATGTAACTTTCATCATATTGCCATTGCATTTTACATCGTCCTTTCTGTATTATCCAACAGCACCCCTCATATGGCAGATCACACGACCCTGTTTAAATGGGTGATACCCTGTATAAACATGTTCAAATAAACGGTAGTGTTTGCAAAAGCCACACAATTTAAACGGGTACAATCTTTCCATAATAACGAACAGTTGTATTCATGTCTGATGCGCGGAACCTTAGAACTTATTTTTATTTTGCTAAAATTTCAAATGAAGTAGAAATCTGCATTCCAAGAATAAAAGCCTTCGTCATGTGGGGGGTCCCCTCTGTGGAATGTTTCTTCCAAGGCAATGTTTGCATTCACTTAATCGGCTGGTATCCTCGCATTCATTAGTACATAATTAAGTGACTGTACATTTGTGAATATTCTTTATGATATTGCTTAATCCGGATCAAATGAGGGATCCATGCCAAAATGTTATCGATTCTTTATTGGCCCATTCCGGAAAAGGCCTTAAAATTTCATGAAATGTCGTTCAAGACTGCTAAGTAACACAGGAAGAAACACACACACAAGGCGATTTATCTCCAAAAACACATTTTTTCGAGAAATTTGAATAGTGCAGAGCTGGCATGGACATATAAATATTCCAAAGTCTCCGTTCACGTAAAAAAAAGTGTCTGTCAAAATGGAGCTGAAAAACTTTATAATACCCCCAAATAATTATTATCGAATATATCGTGAATTTCATGTTACATGTAACAGAGGGTCAGATTATATTCGCTAGGTACCATAGAAGTCCAATTAATGATAAATATATTAAACCTTTTTAATTATCTGTAGAAATAATTTAAAATAATGATTGATTAATATTAATCATTGATAAATATATATTCTGAATAAATGTATTAAAAGATTACAGATAATGCGTTATTAATAACAATTTAAATGCATTTAATTTATGAAATATAATCACCATTAATGTAAACTGTTACTATGTCGTTATATCGGCAGTATCGTTTTGACTCATGCCAAGTATTTTGCTGCATAGGTCAGAAACCACAAGGATTATATCTGTGAAACCTCAGTAAACAAAACGAATTAACAATAAGTAGATGTCTGCTTTCTTCATGTTTGTATTTTCATATTATCTACATTAGGATAACATTCAGTCTTTCAGAAGTATGAACCGCGGTAGAGAACGCAATCACACCTATTCGTTCCATCCCGAGCTCAGCCATCTCAGGTATTATTAGTACTTTTGCTTGCCTCGCAAGGATGTGTTCTATACTAGTCACTTTTCTTATAGCCAGATGGCGATCCCATCGGCCTCGGCTCATCTGTCAAGAGAAATAGGGAACCGCTCCACTCTCTCTCTCTCTCTCTCTCTCTCTCTCTCTCTCTCTCTCAACTGAATGTGAAAACAATCAGTATACAGTAGAGGTATCTTATTTATGCAATGATTATTCACATAAAGTGATGATATTAATACCGGTAATTTTGCTTAAAGAAATACTATGGCCCTTAAACAATATCTATTTACTCTTTAATGTTAACTCCAAAATAAAATTGCCTTTGAAATATGTTTATTTCTATTTAGTATAACGACGACCGGAAATTAGCGCTAGCAGAGCACTTCAATCCCTCTATTGTCAATATCAGCATGCATGTAGTTATCTACTTCCCCTTCTGCCTTTACGCCATGCAAAGTGAAAAAAAAAAACTCATTTCGCGGAGCAACACGACCTTATAGTATTTGTTGAAAGGTTCACGCATGTACGCTTGGTTACTCATGTGAAACGCCCGGTCTCTATGAACTGACGCGAATGAATATTTTATTTGACCTATTCAAACTTTTTCTGGGCATGCAACAAACAACTGCACGCGCACTTTGTAAAGAACGCGATGATAAATCTACACAGACCGATTAGTTGAAAATAAATGAACCGAGGGAAACTAAAACAAACTTTGTGTTGTGCAGATCAAAGTACAATGTAATAGTTTTCTCATGGTTTTTTGTTTCATATTCTGAAGCAAAATGTCCAATGCCATTTCATAAAGTTTGCACATTTATATCATCTGCTTGTACATAGCCAAAATTTAAAAAAAAACCCTATAAAATAATGATTTTGTCCTTTAACTTCCTCGGGTAAAGGGGTAGTAATACACTAAAAATAAAATTTACGCAGAACTCTGCAATTTCATGTATTATTACGTAAAATAAATGCATTGGTTTAAAATTTACAATGAACATTTTAATATAAATGGACATTATTAAAATAATTAAAGATAAGGAACAACTTACTTGGCAGTAAAGCAAAGTTTAATCAAATTTCTAATATACAATGAACATTATTAACATAAATAAAGATATGGAACAACTTTCTTGGCAGTAAAGCAAAGTATAATCAAATTTGTATATTTATTTAGAATATATATATATATATATATATATATATATATATATATATATGTCTAATATCATTTTAATATACAATGAACTTTATTAAAATAAATAAAGATAAAGAACAACTTACTTTGCGGTCAAACAAAGTTTAATAAAATTTGTAAATTTATTTTGAATATATATATATATATAATATATATACGGTAGTATCATTACCATTATATCAATCAATTTGTAAAGAAAAGTTCGGAGAGCATTTTCTGTAAATTGGAATACTTTAGTTATGTAGCCAATATATATTCACAGCTATGTGAGAATACTTATAAAACGATGAGCTTTCCAAATAAAATGAAAATTAACAAAACGTGTGAGAAAAGGGAGTAAGTGCTATAGAAGATAAAGAAAATTAATGAAAATGACATGAAATACTTAGAAATGATAAGGCTCGCTGAGGGGTATACACATTATATGAACACTTGTCCATTCATCATCCTACCCACTCATCCTCATGAGTTTTACCAGTGCCTGGCTGTATATGCAATGCCTTAACTTCATGTAATCAATAAACAAACTATCAGTCAAAAGCGTGTGTTAACATTGGCGCATTTTGGTGGGGACACAATTTTCATCCATACCATGTTATGCAACCCCCCCCCCCCCCGATGCACCCACCCACCCACACATTTTGCTAATAAAATAAATGTCATTTTGTCATTCAAAATATGCTCTAATTGCAATCCGTAAGTTGGAATGTTGGAATGCTGTCTTTTTGTTACCACAACGACTGATAGTAAATCAGAATTCACACGTTTCAACGACATAATTGTTAACCCAGTCGATAAATGCTCCGATTGAAATAAAATTATGAAGGGTTAATAAATCAGAATTTTTATGGCAAGAGTTTTACTTCTTGTTGTTTCCGAAGCAAAACTATTCCCTGTTTTTATACCTATATTGCTGCAATAAAGCTTATATAGCTTATATATATATATATATATATATATATATATATATATATATATATATATATATATATATATAGCAAAAATGATCCTCACCGCACGGGGGGTGGGGGTGGGGGTGGCACCTTGTTCCACGCATAATCCCCTCCGTCAATGCATAGCCTTGTGCATCCATGAAAATACCGGCCTCCCCAGAAATTGTTTCTGGATCCCCCACTGACGACATCATTATTATTACACTATATTGAGAAAAAGGACTGACATTTCTAGTGCCTGTGTTTGTGTGTAGTGGGGGGGGGGGGGTGAGTAAATTTCTCCGCCCCCCCCCCCCCCCCCCCCCCATATTGCCATGCAGAGGATATTGCCCCTGAGAGCTTGCAGTGCATGTGTGGACAACAATAAAACTAAACCCGTGGCACCCCACGGACTAGAAATGACAAATGCTTCACTCCTCGCACGTCAATCAATTCTTTAAAGAGGCAGTGCGCGGGTATTATAAACAGGTCACGTGGGCTCCCGCGTAGCGCATCCTATTAACATGTAATAGAAGCGTTTGCGTGTGATCGGTGCATCTCACGGCTCGAGTCCCCCGTGCCGGGCTAGGACAACTCTACTCGCATACCTGTATAGATGTTTTATGGATTTCTGGTACTGGAGGAAAAAGAAACCCTACATGATGAACAGCATAACAGCCTAGGCCACATCAGTGCAAACGTGCTTCATTTACCAAGAGATATTGTTCTTCCTTGCAAACATTTAGACCTTCGGTAATTTTGCCGTTAATTTATATTGTACGTCAGTTTTTTTTTCAATCGGAATAATTATTATTTCCGTTACTGATGGCCCCACCTTTTTTATGGAAATTACATGTACCTAGAGAATATGACATTTGGAGAAATATGGATTGGATTGGTTGAAGGGAGATTTTTTTTCTAAATGTCATTGGCGTGGCATGAGGGACGAATATGTGAGCACTTTCGTAACTAGCCCCGGGATATAAACATGCATGACTGAACACGAAGTGAATTGCCATGGAACTGGGAAGAAGAGAACAGTGAAGGTAGACTGATTGTACAGACACAACATGTGGAGTATAGTTCCGAGGTGCGGCATGGAGACTGGAACTAATTTGTATCACATATCTGTATCTGTGTCACAGAAGCAGAGAAACTGAAATGGAAATGAAGTGAAATACAATAACACAATATTTCTATTGTCATAAGCTCAAGCAGGAAAGCAGAAAAATGGTGTCAGTTATGATATTATACCTCTGTCTTCTCCGGTTCGTCACAGTCGTTGATACCACTGATGGTAGCAATTTAATCCTTCGGTTTTCAATATCAGAAGAACTACCCAGCGGCACTGTGGTGGGAAACGTTCACAAAGAAGCGCAGATTGATACCCTGTTTCCAGCAGAAGTCCTGCTAAAGTTGCGTTTTCATTTTTTAAACCAAGCAATGAACTCGAAACGTTATTTTAACCTGGACAGTCGCTCGGGGATTTTAAGAACTGCGCAGAAAATAGACCGTGAAGCGATTCAACCAAGATGTGAAGAATGTAAAATAACTCTAGATATTGCTCTATCCCCCTCGGAACACTTCAAAGTGATCCACGTCCTCGTCAATATTATGGACATCAACGATCATAGTCCTGTTTTTCCGGAAGAAAGATTCCATTTTTCCTTATCAGAAGCGGCTCCAGTTGGGACTAAAATCAATTTATCACCGGCGACTGATCCTGACTTTGGATTAAATGGTATAAAAGAATATAAAATCCTTGACCCTCTCAAAGAGTTTAAGGTTTACTACGGTCACAACCTTGATGGGACAGCAAACGTTTATCTGACTTTGTTATCTAAAGTTGACAGGGAAACGCGCGGATTTTATCAGTTCCTGATAGCAGCTGAAGACGGAGGCATTCCGGCAAAATCTGGAACAGCAACCGTGAGTGTTACTATACAAGATGCTAATGATAACCCTCCGAGGTTTTTTAATGACTCTGCTGAGATCAGCGTAAAAGAAAACGTAAAATTAACCAGAAATCTGTATCAAGTACAGGCAGTAGATGCAGATGAAGGCCAAAACTGTAAAATAAGATATTCCTTCACGTCAAATACTATCAAATTATCTGGGCATCTGTTCAACATCAACCAGGAAACGGGCCAAGTATTTGTAACCGGTAAATTAGATCGCGAAAAGAAAAACCAATACAAATTAGTAGTGAAAGCTACAGACTCTGGACCAGACCCTAAAACGGCGTACTTTACCCTCCGCGTCAATGTCCTAGATGTGAATGATAATGTGCCAGTCATTAAGGTTATAACGTTTGGAAACCGTTCTGATGAAGTGCACATACCAGAAAACAAAGCCCCGGGGGAATTCGTGGCGTATGTCTATGTCCATGATCCCGATAATGGAGTGAATGGACGGGTAAGCTGTTCAGTTAATGATGACAGGTTTCATATTGAAAATGGAACCAACTTTGAAATCAAAACAGCCAGAAAACTCGACAGAGAGGAAGACGATGTAATCGAGTTACGGTTGATCTGCAGGGATCATGGATTTCCGCAGAGAACCGCGGATCGACGTGTTCGGGTTGTTGTTCTGGACATGAATGACAATCCCCCTCTGTTTTCTCGGCCGAGGATTGAGGTTAAAGTAAAGGAGAATAATAAACCAGGCCAGATTTTAGCGTACGCTAAAGCTACAGACGCAGATAAAGGAGAAAACGCCACCATTCAATATTCCCAGAGTCCTTCCACAGGTGCTTCTGAGTGCGTAAGTGTTGATCCAAGCACCGGGGCCATTACCGCTACCGGTAGCTTCAACTATGAAATAAATAGAACAGTAAGTGTACTTATAGTGGCCACTGACGGGGGTGTGCCTGGATTGTCCAGCACGTGTACTGTAATTATAAATATACAAGATGAGAACGATAATAAACCAGTATTTATAAATCAGAAATTGTCTTACGTAGTGCCTGAGAATGAGGCTCCTGACACTTTAGTAGGGACAGTAAAGGCTGACGACGCCGACACCACCCATCCTTATAACATTGTAGTTTATACCATCCCACGAACTGACCAGCGGTCAAGCTGCTGCTTTAAAATCGATGCTTCAAGTGGACAGATTAGGACGACAGCCGTTTTGGACCGGGAGGTCGAATCGGTGTATTATTTGACAATCATTGCCTCTAACACGGCCCCGCCCGGAGGGACCACTTCATTAACACTGTCCATTCACGTCGGGGATGTCAACGATAATCAACCCGTATTCGATTACCCAACGATAAACAACGCCACGCTTTACATCACAAATAATGTTTCTCTCAAATCACATTTTGCACAATTAAGAGCACGTGATGCTGACCTTGGGAAGAACGCTGTTGTGTCGTATAATTTCTTACGAACTGATAATCACCCTTTTAAAATGGACGCAGAAAGTGGTAAAATATATGCAAATATGGACCTGGTTGGCAGGGCAACGTATATCCTTACAGTGAGAGCCTGTGACCAAGGCAAGCCCCCTTTGTCTAGTTATGCGTCCTTAACTGTCGTTATAAACAGAATTAAAGGTCCAAAATCACCTTCCGGTGCCAGAACCCACCTTTCCGGTGAAGTGCCTTCAGAGCTTCCGTCTTCTTCAACTGAGGGAGAGAACTATTTATTGATAATAGCTGTAGGTGCTGCCGCAGTTATTTTAATGCTCATTCTTTCTGCTGTTATTATTTTTATAAAATGTCAAGACCACAGAAAACGTCACGTTTCATACAAACAAGCGGCAACAGGAAGTGATGTAGAATTCGCTGGTCGTGTAGGTCATAGGTCAAGGACGTGTTGCAGGATTTGTTGGCCCACGTCGTTACTGTGTGCCGGATCGGGCGTGCGGGACACAGAGAGAAATTTATCAGACTGTCATCAGCAGATGACGTCACAAACTATAGACCAGTCTAGAAATTCGTGGGCTACTAATGTTACGCTGTCATCCACACCTCCTCTGCAAATACATCGCGACGCTGAGATCAGCTCTCTACAACCCGAAGGAAGAAATGGACGTCCTCAGGACCGGTGTAAAATACCTTCTACGGTAGGTAACCATGGTTACACATATATGAATTACAGAACGTTACTCTAAAGATTCTCATATGTTAATGGATGAATGTGTATGTGATAGAAAAATCACGTGATTAAGGATAACACGTTTGCAGGTCCTGAGTAACAAACCCCACGACTATGTCACGGTATATGAATGAAGGAAACAACTTATTTCTATAAAAAATATGTCAAATAATCGAATAAGTTGTCATATTATAATAGCCTATAAGATATAACACATCACTTGATAAAAACGTTTTACTGATAATTTACATTTTACTTATAATGATGATATATATGAAGATGTAGGCATTAAAGGTAATATATGGAGATGTAGGCATAAGCTTTGAATAGATGATTTTTTTACATTATGAAATTTGAGGTTGATGTCAAATATTACAACAATAAAAGCCAGTATAAAATCCGATACCACTTTTCAGATTAAAAAAAATGAGGAAATAAAGCAAAATGAGGCATGTCAATTCGTCCATGCATTATCCTATTACGCGTCATATAAATGACGAATGAGTGTATTCTGTATTTTCCTTTGGATTAAAAAACAAATGCGTCGGTGTACACGGTAGGCATTCAATTTACAAACTTCATTCGTTGTGTCGAATCTCTATTAATGCAGGTTTCCCGCATGTGTAATTGTAAGATTTCCAGTTAGCCGTATAATCGTTGAAGCGACGAATATCAACAAAGCACGTTTTGAGACAGTGTTTTGACACAGTTGGTGGCAACACAGAGTGACACGAAGAATAATAATGAGGGGACACCTATACACAGACCCCTCACTGGGGTAGTAAACTTGTCACAAAACAAATGCAACCCCTGACTGTGATACACGTGACCCAAACATGAATTTCATTTAAGTGTTCAGGGCATTCAAGGACACTTCCCCAAAGGTCCCTTGGTTTTAATTCTGTTAAATCGCTTAAATCCAACTGTTATCTTAACATCAACTCTTTTGCAGCTATTATGGACGCCTATTCGTATCTATGTTATGTGTAACATGATTTAATACGGGATAACATTACAAAAAACAGAATAATGTCCTTCTTATTAACGACGAAATTACATTTTTCAGTTAAAACTTTAATATTTAATATGTAATTACCATAGTCAACACTCCTTTGGGCCATGTAACTTTTGTTTGATTATCATCTATAAAAATGTGTTCGCTGAAGGAATTCCTAATCCTGAAACAACTGGAACACAGTGAAGTTAATGGAAATGTAAATGTTTTGTGTAATTCTTTAATTTTACATTATGTAATGTGCAATATTTGCTGTATCTCCTATAAGTTGATTCCGATCAACTAAAAATAAACGAAGGAGACACAAAGTGTCATTGTAATGTTAAGGCGCGGTCTTTAATGATTAGATATTGTTTAATTCTTGGAGACTAAGATTTGTTTGCTGGTACTGACCATTTACTAATTCCCTTAGAATTAAATTAAAATATGATAGAGTCATATTTTTGACATTCTATTTAACTCCCTATGATTTAAAGTTAAACCATAATTGTAAGTGCTTTTATTCAATATAATTGCAACAATTGCAACAAAATCTCCAGCCATCAATTTGACATGCAGAAATTACATCTACAACTGTCATATAATATTCTTTGCGGAAGCCATTTTTAACATCAATAATCTTTATAGCGCATAGAAGTTAGACCCCGCATAATATTGTTAACTGCATTTCAACCTGAATCAAGTCTAGAAAATCACCTTTGCATCCTCTGACACCATTCGAGTAAACAACACACAAAGTTTCCAGATATGCATATTCACAAATATTTTTCAGTCTCCACTATAGTGGAAATCAAGTCCTACGGGGTAAATACCCTTGATCAAAATCAAGGTCTTGTAGCGGGAAAGGTACATGTTTCCTATTGTCTTTAATCCCGGTACTAAACTCTCCTTACATTAGGTACAGATGCAATATATGTTTATCGTTTTAGCACATTTTGTTATGATTCACGTGTTATGCTTGCCAGCTGGACCTTTACTCTAATTGCATGTAGTATTCATTATTAGTTTTTAGACATTCGCACAAGTGGGCTGATCAATTTAAAAAAAGTCATCTGGAAGGCGAGGAAACCTATAATTATCTAATAAAAAGGTATACAATAATGATATTAATTAAACTGAATATGAATTTTCTTAACAGCTGTCGGAACGAAGTCATGCACACATAACGAGTAATGTAAATCAAAAATACATCTAAACCGCCACAGTAAAAGGTTTCTATTGATCACTAATCTTGTCTCAATATTTTCGATTCTTAGCTGGCGACCCTTGGTGGTAGGTTTTCATCAAGCCTAGATGGCACTGGAGCCAGACTTCCGGCGGTGTCGGGGTCCAGCGCTCATCCAGACAACGTGAGTCAATTGGGCAGCCTGGCGGACTCTGATGACGTCACGACCTATCGTACCTTTTCAACATTTCTAGACGGCCAAAAAGAAATGCAGGTGAGTGTTTGCATGGGCGCAAATTGGTACCCCGCACAAATTTACTTATGGCCTCTACTATAAGGGTATGCGTTGATCCCCGTTCGTGTGTTTGTATGTGTTTTTTCACAACTCACGCAAGCATGAATAGAATATCATGAAATTTCCAGGGCATTTCGGGAAAGAACATTATTAAAGTATATTCACAAATGTACAGTCACTTATGCACGAATGAACCTGGGAATGTGGTCAAAAGTGAATGCAAACACGGTTTTTGGACATCATATATAGGTATGCATGCTGTATGTATAATCCTTTTATGTAATACCATGTTTTATTGTATTGTGATAAGGAGCCCAGGAAAAGAACAGTTTATATCATTCAACAGGCTATCCTGTCGATATTTTGAGGTAAATAATTATCTATAAATATGCCGTTTTATAATTTGATTATATTACAGGTGCAAGAACTGCTGACCATGCTTAGCAAGAATGACCAGAGTTTCCCGGTGACGTCATCAAGACGGTTTGATGAATCTTTCTCGGATAGCGGGCAGGGCGCCAGTCTACTAGATCCTAGTCCAGCAGCAAGTGAGAGATCAGGTGAGAGAAATAATCAAAACTACAAACAATTGAATAAAGTCCGTTTAACAATATCTCTACAATTAGAATATCCGTAGATTATACATAGCTTTTTCATAATAATTTCACACGTATGTATTCAACGGTAAGTTGAGGATACGGGCGTGGTTAAAAAAAAGTTATTCCGCCTTAAGCTTTATCGGTACATGTCCCCTTGAAAACAAACTCACTCCGCAGAAAGACTGTCTTCCGGACGATGTCCTCGCATCCCCGCGCCGTGTCGAACCGTGACAGATTTATTTTTCCCGGTTTCTCGATACCACTCATGTCATGTAGGCTGCCATTTTTGCGTATACAAACTAAAACCCAGGTGCCACGGGATGCATGTCGAAGTTGTAGGTAAACCGCCAACCAATAGGAAAAGGGAATAGATTTTTGTTTTCGTTTCCTAAAATAAGCACGAGCCACACTTTTACAAGGACGGGTTGTTTTTTGACAAAAGACACCTTCCGGGCATATTGGAAATCACGTGACAGTGGTATTCACCGTGCCGTAATTAGAGTCCATCTATATTCACAGTCTAGGACATACTTCCATGACTTTGGCATCCATTTTCACGAGTTCTTTTCAGCAAGGACACGAGGTTCCCCTGCCCTATACCCTGTGACGAAACACAGGAGCCCTGCTGATAGTATGACAAAAGACCTAGGAAAGCTGCCTAAGGGGATTCCTAAATACACCCTCAATCTGCAAACACATTGTATACTATGGAGGGAATCCGTAAAACTATAGCCTGATACATCCGGAACGAACGCACAGGTTTTAAGAGCCCGAGTTCTAAATGACAGCAAGGAGGGCCTGTTCTTTTAAGTATATATTATCCTTGCCAGATGATGATTATTCAAATGAGACCAAGGAAACCCTTCCGGATTTCAGATTTGATTTGTTTTCTACATTAATCACTGCTAAATCTTAGTCATTTTTGCTACATCTGGCGAGTTCTATTCGGTTTGGGTGACAAGTCGCTATCACTCGCTTCCTATCATGTTATTTTATTTCCTGTTAATTGTCACCTAGGTCCAGTGTCTACCGCACCTGTTGGTCCTGGGTGTATAACTAACCTGACTGCTGAGATTTACAGCGAGGAACCTCCCAAAGACGAATTCATTTGTGAAAGATACACGGCAGTGGGACACAGCCTTCCCATTGTGCCTGCAGAGCGCACACACCCTGGGCTGGGGCCGACCGTGAAAAATCTCGGCTGAAATTTGAACGGCTTTGTGTCCTGTCCTCTATCCCTATAGGCCACAGAAGCTGGTGTATTTCAGCTTTTAACTTTTACTTGGTATAGGAAAGTCCTAACCTTTTGTTAAGATATCACAGTGTGCATGTGGACCTCTGGGGTAAATGATTTTACCACTCGAAGCTGTCCTTCCCCGCATCAAGGATAGTTGTTCATGACGGAAACCTCTAAAGTTGGCCCCGTATACATGCTATATATATATATATATCTTTCCATTAATACTAAGCTTTAAAAGCAAAGGAAAAAGAGGGAAAAAAGAAAATATCCTTTCATAGAATGCCAAGCTCGTCTTAATAAATCATAATCTGGCAGAGACCGGGTGATATTACCACTTTTATGGACATGAGCGAACGCTAGCAAAACAATTGCATCATAAAAAAAACAAGTTGGCAAAATACCAGCTTTTACTACGGTTACTATCGGGGGCCTTTGAGTGTGTTTCAAATCAATATGGCAGCGAGCCAATTTGATTCATCGCGTGTTTGTTGTTTTATCAAGGCGAGAGATAATAAATACTATAAAATGTTAGTACAAAACATTTTCTATTGTATATTTTCCAGATATCATTGGTCGCCATGGCGACGCATACTCTTCTTTGCTGCCGCGTTCGTCACAGGCGTCAACTTCTGTATGAGGTCAGAGTAATAAAAGTTATATCGTTAGCATTCGTCTCCTCTTGACCTCTAATTATTTGTATACCATTTGTCGGTATCTGTATACTGTTTTGGTTATTTTTTCTTATATATTTCATTCCGCTTACTTTTATTCAAATATATGTATTTATTTAAACCTTGTTATAAATGTGATTTAATTTCATATTAACTTTGTCACATTTTTTGTTTATTCTAAAAATAGTTATATCAGGAATATCCGGGATAACGCTTAATACGTAGGCAGCCACAACACATGCACCCCGGTGCGAGGTTTCTTATCAAGATCGCAGGTTACGTACAACTCCTGTATATTATATCTCGATGTTGTAAAGGAGCTATACTGGGAATTTAGTCCATTACTTAATTATGCGATAATATATACTTTATTGGGAAATAAATACTTTCGATATTCGTTATCAATGGACCTTGAAAGAAAAATCCTTTACACATCCACTTTTTCACTGGTTCAAGAAACAACATTGCCGCCTCAGAGAAACATGAATCCTGGAACGTTTTAATTCCTATTAATTGGGCAATAATAAAATGAATATGTATAATATTACATGATATTATAATTTAATTGAATTTAGAGAAAAAAGAGAGTAAATCGCAAAATTGCAGAAATGGGTATACGGGAGTTGTTTTTGGTTTTTTTTTTCACTTTGTGTATTTACAGAACATATTATAAGCAAAATGATACCAACAAAATATAAATAAATATGTCAATTAAATAGAGTATTTGTACAGAAGCAAATATCGGCTTTTAAATTCAGGTTATACAGTTAAATATACTTTTATACAGCTTTATATATAGTATGGTAAAGTGATATAATTTTGATTAAGTAACAGCCTGTTTGGAAAGTATTTTGTTTGGAATACATTGTCTTATGATCATATATTTTAAAACTCTGTTCAGTTCATTCAGCTCATTGTGTATTCTTATAACACAGTTGTTGGAGCACTAACTACATCAACCTTTTTCACATCATTACGCCGCCATTTTTTCACCACTTACAAAACACTTTTTCACCATATTCATCATGCTGAGTTAGTTCAATGTAAAGATTGACATTTGTGAGACCCCTCCCAGTGAACCTCCCCTCCGGCCCTGGAGCCCTGACGCGATTGTATTATTGCATGTCACCCACGGGTACGTTCGTTTAATTGAATCCGACTCACCGTTGTCTCTGTTAATTATTTAACTAGTGTTGAATGTTAACAACCCAAGGGCGGCTGAATATGGCTGCCAGCTGAGACAGCTTGTCTCCCTGGGTCGCCAGTTTGTTAGGTTTTAGTTGTGTTTACAGCTTATTTACGGTAGTTTTTACCAACTTTATGGTATCTAGTTCCCTTCCCAATCTGTTTATTGTGTGATTGAATTAACCCATTCATTCAACCCAAGAACTTTGCTTTTAACGTGCATTCAGCTTTCGAGTTGTTAATTTGCCTTGTTTATTTACATGATATTTTTTTAAGTTTAAATGCAATGGTTTTTCCGTGTCTTTTACAAAATTAAACTATGATTCGGTGTCTCTTTTGATTTTTTCCCATACATGTATTTATAGAATTTTCAAATTTAAGTCGTGGGATGATTAAGCAATAATTTATTCAATGTGTTTATGCAACAAACTTAATTGGGGAAATAAGTCAATAAGTTTATTTTCTGACTGTGTAATTTGTTAGAAAAGGTTTCGCATGCACCGCTTAAAAAACAGTCTTTTACAAAATATTATCTGTTTATGTATGTAGCAACTTTACTATTATTCAAAATTTGACATGTTAAATGTGTTTATTCAGTTTATCAAAATTGTAATGACGTTATAATGATGTTGTCGGGATTGCAATGCTCAAAAGAACGAATGTTTCCATGAGATTAGATATTAAGAAGAAGGACACCATTTTTTTTTTTTTTTACATGCCCTCATCGGAATTATTAACGTACATTTTCTAGCTGTTTGCAGTTGACTTAAGTGCAAATGATTGGTAATATTTAATATCGTTTAAATGTTGATTAGACATAAGTCCTTGAAGTATGTGACCAATAATCATATATGTTACAACTGTTCTTTGGAATATTCACTCACAAATAAGTCAATGTCTGTTCTTTTATAATTTTATTTTGTGACTACTTTTATAAATATAAAAGAAACGATTGACAGACTCTATATGAAACACTGTGCACATGCAGTAAAGAAATACAGAGATATTGCAAAATACAACTACAATATCGAAAATTTAATTTAATAAATTAAAAAAAATAATAAAATGTCCGAAAAACCAGGTATAGACATACCGAATCGTTTTTGAGTTACGTTAGTTTGACATTCATTTGTTTTTACTTTCCTTTTCCAGACTGTCCTTCGTGCGCCCTTTACCGGCTGGTGATCACAGAAATGAACTCCAAGGATGTCTATTTCATTCCACTGCCTCCAATACCGGTTGAAATCGTCACTCAAGTGTGATTCGCAATATGAGTAGACTGAAAGTGTATATTATGGTATATGAAAATATTTAAATGTTTATAAAAATCATTGTGTCAAGCGTTGGCTTATTATATGACCGCGGTTTATACATGGCTTCTATTTTCTGCATATATATACACACATATATAATATATATATATATAATATATATATATATATATATATATATATATATATATATATATATATGCATTTATAACACGTTTAATTGGGGTTTTCACATTGATATTATAAAAACTGACCAAAATTGTGCCAAAATAAGCACAGTCTTATACGCTATGTATATAAACTATATAGAGAAAGCTGTTTATAATTTCGCACATGATTCTAATAATAATTTTATGTCATATATATACACATATCAGCTTGGTTTTATTCATAATGAAATATGTGCATGTGTCATTTGTGTAAATACATTTGCCCATCCCGGTTTATGTACATATTAATTACTTAATATGTAATAAGAGAGTTTTAAATAATTGATCTGTTTGATAGAAAAACCGACAGCGGACATTCGTTTCACTTGAAAAACTTTGTTGTAATACGTGAATCATGTATGTTTATATATGTTGCAGTGTGCAATATTTTTATTATATATATATATATATTTACTGTTCTACGTTGTCACGTAATTGCATTGTCTTGCCCATGGGTTTCAGTCTACCGTGTATTCTAGTTTTAGTCTTTAAGTTTTGGTTGTACGTATATTTTACGGACATATTTATATACACATATATTTATATACAAATATAAATATATATGTATGTATGTATGTGTTTGTGTATAACTATATATACAATATAATTTGTGTTATAAGACCTTTGACGAGCGAAAACAGGTGTTCTTTTCAGACAGTTTAGTAATAATCATAGTGAGTGTAAATAAATATATATATATATATATATATTTATATATATAAATGTATGTATGTATATATATATATATATATACTATAATATTTTAAGTTTATTTCCATATAAGAACGAATGAATACAGTTTTATTTTGATAATATTCACAAGAAAAGTGGGTGCAAGAAGTGATATCACAAAAATTACGAATTCAATGTCCATTCCATAAACCTTATGTATATGTTACAGGTGTACATTGTGCATGTCATGCCGAATAAATGAATTTTCTTCATTCGTGTTTTTACCTCTGACTTTTAAACCTCGGTTCACCTTACCTTGACACCCCCCCCCCCTTTTTTTGGTATGCATTTTGAATATATATCTTGTCTTTGATTACTATGAAATAGTACATGCAAATGCAAGGGAAAATGGGGAGGGGGCAGAGGGGGGCGGGGGAGTAATATTGTTAACATTCTTCACCAAAACTGTTTTATTTTAAATGTCCTATATATCCAGTGCATGGTATTTTAGATTTTTTTTCGCATTTTTAGCTTAACTATCTTGTACTTTTTTTGTAGATTTGGTGAAATATCTTTAAGCAAAATAATTTAAGCATTGCTAAAAATTTTGGAATATATAGGCAATTCCCTAGGATCCTACTAAAAAGGTTTGCCACTAAACTTGACTGAAGCCGCCTTCGTTGCGAGATGTATTATTGCAGGAGGCGAAAATATTGGTCATAAAAGACGTTAATTTATATAACACTTCGTCTGGGTAATATATAGACAGACAGCTCTTAAGTTGAAAGACTGGGTGGTCTCGACAGTCATATCCTCGAAATTAGGACCAGAATATAGTACTAAAACAAACCTAATAGTGGGCGTTTCCAGAATAATAATCAATAAACTAAGAGACTCACGGTGAGTGAATGTCATTAAAACCTTCAGCCAAGCCGTTGACCCACAATGCCCCGGGCCAAATCCCTGCGAACCGACTCTCATATATCGCTCGGGACAAGGGTGACGCGGCGATCCCGGCTTATTGGAAACCCCATAACACCGGCACAAGAAAGGCGGTTTATTGATTGTACTGCCCGGACGTGGGCCTGTGGCATATTATTTCAGATTCTACGGAAATTGGGTCTTTTCTCTGTCATCTGGTCGTCAGGATGCGCAGGGATTGGTCAGTGATGACTAAAAGTGGGTGAGCGCTCATGTGCAGCAAGCGGCTTACTTCTGCTAATGTTGTGATGAATGGACTGCAGGTGGCAGGACGAAACGTAAATCCCAAGCTAATTACACTTGAAGCTTCTAACAAAACATGGCAGGGCAACCTTAACTCTGATCTGTCCATGACACAGTCCATAAAATACACAATGATCCTGGGACGCATATACGTTGTATTTACGTTTTATTTATTGAAAACAAAACTTATGTTAACTGTTCTATCACTATATATAAAAATATGTTTAACGTTTCAGTAAAACATTCACTTATATGAATGAAAGGATTTTATTAAATCGAATTCATCTGACAAAGTTACGTTGAAAAAAAAACTCTAAATGGAAATTGACTTTCAGAACAAACAAAACACGCTTCGACCAGAGGAATTGTATTTTGTATCACATCATGTACACCTGAATAAAAAAGAAACATAATTCATTCAGATTTCATGAAATGGACTCTGTGACTCATAAATTACATCCTGTGTTATGCTGCATTCGCTTTTTGTTAAAATGAATTATTTACAGACAAAAATTATTCTTTTGTTAACAGTGCTATACATATTAATAACATAATTAATGAAAATGTGCTAAATGTTATTTCTTTTAAAAAAAAATCTTTTGTATCAACAATAACCTTTCGGAAGTTATTTGAAACTTGACAGAGTAATATGCCCATTAAGTAATTAAAAGATTTTCACAGAGAAGGATTGTTAACGGGAGGGTTTTTAGAACAGGCGGCCACAAATATGGCCGGATGAAGTCTCGCGCCAGGGAAGAAGAATAAGCCCGTTAAGGAAGATCTGGAGCGTATGATGCGTGTATTTGCATCCTTTCCAGCATCCCTTCACCAAAGAAACAAGAACGTGAGAGCATATGTGTCATCTGACGCACCTGTTCTGAACGACCCCGGCCTCTTAACAATATTACAAGACTTACTGACTGCTTCATTAGATAATGCTAAGCTACTGTCGCTCCTATGCTTGAGAAATTCATGCGTGCCGGAGAGAAGGTGCGCCAGTTCTACCACAGGTGTGTAATACATGTGATCAAAACGCGGGAAACTCCTCCGTGCATGTGTACCTTGGGGTTACACGCTTAAGTAATCATTACATAAATATGTCAAGTTTGTAATAATGGAGCACTTAACCCAGGTGTTCTGATAGTAATTATGTATATATAATATAAAGGCAACACAGGTGTTACTACCATCAATAGAGGCAAACGCATTGACGACCCCACATGTCAGGTAACCGAAGTAAAAAGGATACTTATTTTTCCATTTCAGCTCCTGCAAAAAAAAATACGATAACGACTGCAGCGCATAATCTTTTGATCCGTTAAAATTCTTCAGTTAAAAGATGTGTTTAACTATGTGGTTCCCTTAACCATTTAGGACTTCATTAATTTACACACCGTGTATTTTACATCCTTATTTCAAAAAGTGTTATCTTATATCAACCTGTCTGAGCTATTTCAACCTCCAATTATTCATAGACGGTGTAAGTCAATTCAGAATTGGTCTGGGGTCTCCATGGGATCTAGGCCCCTGTACTGTTCTTTCTGTCTGGTCTTGTCGTGCAACTATATCAATACAATATTTAGACAGAGAGTATACCCGGGTATAATTTTTTTTCTTATCTGGTCAAATTGTTTTATGTACAAATGTCCTTAGTGCAATATTTAAATTGACACACGAAGTACAGGTGTTTAATAGTACTGTTGGATTGTATGATTGTATTCATTTCTTTTTATTTTTAAAGACTTTTTGGTGGAGGTATCTATTTTAACGCTTGCTTAACTAAGATTTATATACATCTGCAGAATTCCAATCTGGTTTCGAATTACTTGACCGGGGCTTACACCCAATAATCCTGGTGTCAACAAGGCTCAGTTTACCACTCCCGCGGGTCCTGGGTGTAGGTCATTCCAATTGATCGGCCATAACACCGAGGAACCCCCGATAGGCGCACTCGTTTGTGAGTAAACACGACTGTTGGGCAAAGTCTTCCCATTAAGCCTTCAGAGCGTTCACCCTGGGCACGGGCCGACAGTGAAAAATCTCACCGCCTCGGCTGAGAATCGAACTCACGATTTCCCGGCTTTGGGTCCTGTGCTCTAACCCTAGACTACGGAAGCTGGTCTGAGCGCATTCCTTATACAACCACGAACGTCTGAGGTACCACACAGTGAGCCGACAGATGTTTTCTTGTCTGCAGACTCTACATCTGGACGCTGCCCTACATCATAATCACGGGTCAGATGACTTCTTATTGGAAGCACTATTTGTACTGGGTCTTAGTGGCAATGTCCGGCCGGCCCCTGGCGCTCTTTCATGAATATTAATGAGTTATACCTCTGGCCACTATAGAGTAAGTGTCCCTTTCTCAAAATTAAGAAGTAATCTGTCTAATGAGATACTCTAAAGTGATGGTTGCAGGAATGACTAATAATGTGATCTGAAGATACACCACAACTACAGAAACTTAATCTTAAAGTTTACAGGTGATGTGTTCCTTTCTCTTTTGATAATAAAATAAATTTAACAGTAGTTTCCTCATTATTACTTTAAATTTTGTATAATACTTTTATAGACGCTCAAGATTTGTAGGGTCTGATTTGTAATTATCCAAAAAAAATCGGCGAGATTACAGCTGTTAATGTCCATTAGAGTTGTCCAAAAGCTAACCAGATGATGTTTTTGTAAGTGTGACATGTTGGGATAGTTTACCATAGCGAAAGGGTTATATGACTATTAAGAATGATTCGTTAGACTTATTGTAAATAGCTGGTAAAATGATTTATCAGCTTAAGGTGTCTGCTGGGACACTAATGTATCTGTTCAGCGTGAGCGGTTACTTGTTTTTTTTTAGGGATTATCATATCAACAATCTTACTTAAGAAAACGGGGCTCGAGCCGTGGCGATTGGTGAAACTAAATCACATATATACCCGTCCCGCATGTTAATCAACGGAAAACTTTTTTATAGTTATATACCTATATGGATCCACATGGATCGTAATAATATGAAATTTCCACTTTTCCAAGGGAAAGGCGTTGATACAGGTTTGCCTTTCCCAGAAAAATTTACCTTCCCGCTTCTTAAGATGCAACATGCCATCATATCAAACTTTCAGTCACACTTTGTTCAGTGCAATCCGCTCATCTTACATGCCATCCTAAATTCAATAGTAAAACTGTTATTGCAGAAACACGATTGTGCAGTGAAAATAAATCCAGAAAAATATAGGAGATGAGGAAATAAATGCCCGAAATATAAAAAACTTTAGACTATTTTTATAAGAAAATATATAGGAAGTATAGGGAGTCGGTGGAAAACCATCTGCAAAATATTTAGTTTTTGTGTCATGTTTGTAACTACTTATCAGTTGCTAATGTGGAAAACATCTAAGTGTTCACCTTTCTTTTTGATTGATACAAACTGGAAAATGCCTTTCCCTGCACATGTTTGCCTATCTGGGACAGGCAGAAAGGCATTAGTCACGACCCGTATAGGGTTCTCGAGTCTATCTCGAGTCTGCCAGCATGGACATTCAGTCTGTGCGGTAAACTGGACTGGAATGGTGTATCAATGTGAACAGTTAATTAAGCTTGTCCTGTACGGAGACAGGCTCATAGGGAATGAGGAGTCTATTTCTATATCATTTGTTTGGTTAGCGGGCTTTTCTGGCCTTTCTAGCTCCGTCGAGCTAATGGTTCCCTTTTCTAAATTCTTTTCTATCGCTATACGTTTGTTTGTTGCTAGATATCCGATGTGGTTGATTTTCAAAACTTTATCTTTTGGCACAATTTAAGACATAGGTAACAGATTTTAAATTAATATTTATTTTTAACCTACACTCCATATTCTCCGGTTCTGTCCGTGCATGTCTGCGCTTGCTCTCTCATACGTGTTTTCAAAACTGATCTTTGGTCATTCTAATTTTCACATGTAATAGATATGTACCTTATAATTTTGGACCTTGACCTAAGCAGCATGAACTACGTGAGCTGTGAAGTTGCCATTGCAATGTCTCATTATCATTAGCAGGGACGTAGAATCGTGTCTCTGAGCGGTCGATTAAGAATAGTTGGAATAATTTATTAAGTTTGCCATCTGACTAGGGGCCGTTGGAATTAATGGGTTATTAGAGTCCATGTGCACATAACTTTGGTCGTTTGTAAGGCAGATGTTAACATAGATACAACAATACTTCTTTATTATTGTAAAGAAGTTATGTTCAGATATATCTGACTCACTTAAAAAGGAAAGAATATTAAAATTTGAAGCACTTGAATATAAAAATGTTAATTTAGGCACTTATATATAGAGATATAAATTCATCACTCGGTGTGAGGAGAAAAAAACCTTCCTTTAGAAGATTTAAGTGCTTTCTTAGTGATATAATTTATATTGAAGAAAAAGCAGCAAAAAGTAATGTTAAAATTACATATTCATGAAAGTAAATGGAAAATTGTCAATATATAATTAGTTGAGAATTCCCTGATTACAAATCCATTATATATAAAACAATAAATAGGACACGTTATTTCTCGTAAGAACCAAAAAAAGCACAATGAAGTAAATATTATATAAAAGCACTATATATGTATATATTATGTGACTGTTTATATTTATGTATAGTGTATGTTTTCTTTTGTATTAAATTGTTTATTTTATGTATTTTGTATGTTTCCATTTGTATTTTTTTAATCAAATAAAAAATGAAATAAAATACTTCGTTCAACAGTTAACTCTATACCTCCCAAAAGGCACTCGGTAACCTGGGACGCGAAGCATCATGGTTTCCGGGTACTAGACCTCATCATTTATCCCAGACAAATTATTTTCTCTCACCTGGTGAACGCTGTTTCCCACCATGTGGTATAACGCAATAAAGATATAACCATGATAACAAACAACAACAATGACAATACTAGATGCTACGTTTTACGCCAAGCACGTGTGCAGTGGGACACCATCTGTTAAAACTTGTATGGTTTCCATTTGTGGATGGAAAAACATGTCATTAGTCACGGCATAGTCCTGACCTGTTGCGCCGTCACGCGACGTTACGCGTTCGGTCCTGCCGGCCGCCTTTGGACGGGCATTAATTAACAACTAGTACCCCGCCCGACAATCTCTGTGCAGATAATGACCAGATCACAGATAGTGACGTTTCCCGTGTGTTACCGTGAGACTTTAAAGAACAACAAGGCATTTTGATGTTCTTCTCACAGTAATATCAGCCTCTAAATAATTCACTTTCATTAGCGTTATTGGCAATAACCTTCTGCAGGCGCTGTTTCGTACATTTTGCCTATTATTACTGCAAAGTGAATAATAAAGAATTATTCTTTTATTGCAAACCAGAAAATGCAATAAAAAGGAAAAAATATGTACGCTAAATTTATCAGCGTTAAGTGCATATGCAAAGATTACTATGAAAAGAAGGATTGAAGTGATTATTCGATAATTTAAAAATGACGGGAGATATTATAAGTTGTCATAAAGAAGCGTTATGCAAATTCTTTTTTTTTAATGATACAACTTTAGGTAAAAGTTTAAATAGAGAATGCATAAAGATGTCACTGATGATAAAAGTAAGAGGACAAAGATGAAAAAGAATCAGAAACAGATTAATATCAAAACAATAAAAATGATGTTACTATTAAAGGGACCCATTCACTTGCCTGGTATATGTTAAATATACACGAAATATAGTGTTTCCTCATTAAAATAGTATGGTATCTGCCAATACTGTGTTCTAAAACTGTTTGCTTATATATAAAAAAACAGCGCACACGCCAACTTCACAAATCAAGATTTTTCAGTCTTCCAACTGGTGTTTCATTTTTTTTTTCTTTCATATAATTGCTTTCTGTTTGGGAAATCAGAGCTCAGGTCATGCAATCTTGTTATGGTAAACAGACTCACGTGGGTTGTGTTTACTTTTAACACAGAAACATAACAACGTAACAACCAATAGGATTTTAAAAAGGATATACAGCACAAAGACAATATAAATAGTTGAAACTAACTTGTTAAGTCTGTTTTAGAAGACCCAACATTAAATCTTTCAGTATTTTCAGTATTTTTTATATAAATTAATCAATGAAGCGTGATCCTTTAAACAGCCAATTGTCATATACAGGTATATATTAAAGATATCCCCATGATGTACAAACAAGTGGCGAATGAAAATCATCTGATAAAGCTGTCTGGTTTCTGTAAAGGATTTCTGTATGAGCACCTATGGAACTTATGAACCTAAGTACAACAGCTTTTTTATAAATACCTTTGAATAAGATAAATTTCGAGTTTGATCAGATCGGCATGAAAAATGTTATTCACGTAATAAGGGCCTGTGTATGACGAATCAACAGAAATACAAAACAAAATCCATCTATATAAATATATATTATTTCTTACATAAAAAAGATGAAACACTATAAATCTAAAATTGTTTGATGTTATATTAAAAGGAAAAACACAAAACAATAAAGCATACCTGCATGACGATACGTTTCAATAGTTTTAAGCTACGTATGACGCGTTTATTTCAAACTACAGAATAAACGGTTTAAGTCAGCAAATCATATACGCAAATTATGGAAATATATATATATATATATATATATATATATATATATATGGAGAGAGAGAAAGACAGACAAATATTTATATATAATATATTATACATATATATATATACATATATATATATATATATATATATATATATATTAAAGAGAGAGAGAGAGAGAGAGAGAGAGATAGAGAGAGAGAGAGAGAGCGATAGACTGATGTTTCAGTTTTGTCATCAGTTCTTTAATAAGCAGTACCGAAGTTCTAACATCCTGCGGAGTCACCGCAGCTGATCTTAGCGTTTTCCTTACACGTCGCTGTCAGCTTTAGCTGATTCACCATTTTTTAGATATAGAGTTTCGAAGCCTCAGGAATTCAGTGGCCCCGTGTCCACCAGCAGCTGAAGTTGACGTGCCCTGACAAGCGTGGAACAAGCTAATGGCGTAATCTGTTAGCGTGGCTAAATTATCTTCAATAACCAAAACCAAATCACAGGGCCCTACAGCAAACACAATAACTGACCCAAACCAGGTGAGCCAATGTGGGGCTATCAGGTGTGGGCTTCAATCAGCCGAGTGACAATGTAACAATGATCTTGATTGGTTGAGTGGTGTTATTTTTCAGGCTCGAGGCGAGGAAGATGCCGTAAAGATGATAAATACACGCCTGTCTTAAGAAAGATGAGAAAATAACAAGACAAAAGTCCTCCCATGGCCTGAAAGTGTAAATCATATGGTTCACGTGTCATAGAAAATATATAGGAATTTTATCCTTCATTTAAACGTGTTTATATAAGCCTAAAGGTGTGACATTCTGATCGTTGGAATCTGTGTTCGTTCTTAAAGGTTATATACAGGAGTCTTCATAAGGTCGAAAACCAGAGTGTATTGATCAAATACTCATGAATAAAGGTTCGCATAGACAAACCTGAGATTAAATAAAAAAATGTTTAATACATTTTTTTTTACCAAATTTCGAAACAATCTCATATATAATAATAATAATAATAATAATAATAATAATAATAATAATAATAATAATAATAATAATAGTAATAATAAATGCTTCAGTCTGAGTAATAACATTAGCGTACCATGCATGTACACGAAACAGGCCTGGCAATACTTATACCATATATATATTTATGAATATCAAAATAGGATAATCTAAAAATCTTTAAAAGTTTCCATCTTATGGTTCAAACTTAATAAAAGATATTTAATCTTTCTTGATAATAAACATACATTATAGAGTAATGAAATATATAATATGTGGCTTAATTTTATGCATCATCTATGTGTTCTTTTTTGGTTTATATGGTTTATTAAAAAATTAATGTGACTATTACTTTTACATTTTTTCAAAGGATGTTTATTCACATGATTGGATAAAAATCACCATGCAGTTTTTTAAATCATTAAACTCCTCTAACCACGTTTTTCACCATATGTTTACTCCACACAGGAGCACAATCCACTCAATATTTTCTCCGACGGTGGTAAATTTCCTATAATGAATCCTAAAAGTGTGGATACGAACAAAACTTGTGCCTTTCTGAACTTCTGTCGCGCGCGATGTTTTCCGGTGGCATGCTGTTTTCAGGCTGTTTCGTTTTCCTTCAAACACGGATGTGATATCAACAAACAGATGTCGCTTATTGAAACTGCAGTCTGGGCTATTTGCTTGTGACATCAGACTGATTGAATATGAGAGCGACACTTGCGCGGACGGCACGCTTTGTGTACACAGACTGCATTATGTCCGCCGGCGGGCTTTATAACGTGCGCGTGT